>PVJL010001088.1:32500-299421 GCA_004026885.1 Lyroderma lyra | reverse complement strand
GGGAGAAAGGGGAGGGGGTGGGAGAGGAGTGGGGGAAGCTAAATATAAGGTGATGGAAAGAGAAGTCACATTAGGTGGTGAACTTATTATACATCAAGTTGACAATGCACTGTAGAATTGTATGCCTGAAACCTATGTAATCCTTGCTAACAGATGTCACCCCAATAAGTCTAACAATAAAAATGAATTAAAAAAAAAATGTCTATCTTGAGCCATTTGAATGGAATCTAGGCAAATAACTCACTGTCAGTATAAATTATCTAACATTAAGTTTTCCTCAGAGATAGGTCTTTATAATAGTAATATATCTGTGACACAGAATCCTCTCCTGGAAGCTCTCTCTCTTCAAGGCTCACTGATGTCTGCCATTCTGTCATTAGACATTTCCACCTTTGCCATTTATGTAAACGCAACACAGAGGACAGGTCTACTATGTTCTCTGTCCCTTGTGTTGGGAACACAACAGAAACACACTGACAGCTGCAATTTTGTATTTTCCACCTTTGGTATTCCTTACCCTGTGCTCAGAACTCGATATTATAGAATCATTTTGCCCCAAAAAACTTGACCGATCACTGAGCCCCATGCTCTGATCACAGACAAAAAGATGAAGCTGAAGCCCAGAAGAGAAAACAGAACTGTCCAGAGTGACTCAGCCAGTCAGTGACAAAGTTGGGACCAGAATTATGGAGTCCACAGCCAGTCAGCAATTCACTGCCCAAGCATTTACTGAGCCCTACTATGTT
The DNA here is from genome assembly GCA_004026885.1 of Lyroderma lyra. Lineage (NCBI taxonomy): Eukaryota > Metazoa > Chordata > Mammalia > Chiroptera > Megadermatidae > Lyroderma > Lyroderma lyra. The sequence continues at coordinate 298,675 of PVJL010001088.1, read as the reverse complement.
CTGGACACTACAATACACATTCTAGGGACCTGGCAATGATTACTACAAAAAAAATTATTTTCCTATAGCAGCTTGCAATGAGAGTGAGCTGGCCAGACTCAGAAACCAATAGTTACAATGACCCTACCTACCTAAGTGTAATTATAGAAGTGAGTCCTTAACCTTTCTTGATTAAATCTAAGGAACTTAGTAACTGAGATACAAAAATTATTTCCTTAGAAGATTTCACTTACAAACAAGTACTAGAACTTAGATTCCACGGACAGGTTTTTAATTGGAATTCCAGCCAATTTAATTTTAACTTACTTTACCAATGAATTTTTTTTTTCATTTAGAGAATATGAACAGAGAGCACAAGCATTTTGGTTATATACTAAGGATTAAAATTTGTTTATTAATTTAATCAATTTTTAAGGTGTGTATACAAAGAAATGGACACAGAAATCTTGATTTGATTAGTTCTGATGTTCAGATCTATCTGGTTACTATTGGCAATAGCTAAGTTATTAACTTTTTTAATGGACCAATTTGTATATTGTCATGGACGATGGTGAATCTTATTCAAGTGTAATGCTTAGTCCCTTCCATTTTCCATGAATTCTCTCAGATAATTAGTTTTAAGAAATACCACCATGTGGCACCTTATCATTTTTCACTCCTCCTAGGAATATCTGAAAAATGTGCTGAGAATACTAACTACAAAATTTAATAGGAAAGTGGCATTAACAATCCATCCTTGATGTGCAGTCTCTTCTTCACAGAAGCACCAAGACTCCCTAGACTGTTGAGTGCCCATTCACCTCCCATGCTTATGGTGACTGCAACCCCTCCTGCTTGGTGTCTGGCCTACAGTTTCCCAAAAATCTCAAAACTCCACGATGACTCTGACTGGTCCATTGGTAAATATCTTCATCTGGCTCCTACGTGCCTGAATTTATCCCATTTTGAAAATGGGCAAAAAAATGTAATGCTTGGGTGGTGCTCTGCCATTTCAGTGGCCCTTTGCTAAGCTCATCCACACAGACAATCCAAGGCATTGGTCCTTTTTCACTCTGGGACATCACATAAATAAATGCAGGCTGATTTCTGAGGGCTAAGATAACAGAAAAGAATCATGTCCATTTGTGGGAATACAGTTGTGTGTGTGTGTGTATGTGTATGTATTTTGTTGTTGGTTTTTATTTGATCATCTTTCTAGTCTCTCTTTTCCCTTTGTCCCAAGACTCACTTATTCCAGTCTCAAGACTGACTCAGTTTTCTAACCTCTTTCATCTTTGTCGTACAAGTATGTTATACTATCGATCCTCGTAAAGGCCCAAATAGGGAACGACGCTTAAACACAGCTCTTGAAGCACATGCTTTGAGCTTCTGTGGCCTCCATATGTGTGGCTTCCCACAGGAGCTCTCACCAGAGTGCTGAAGGAAGTGTTGCATAAATCTGGGGGGAAATAATACTGAATTTTTAAAATAGCTCTATTTTAAAAGATTTTAATAGGAGCACAGTGCCTTCCACATAAGGTGCTCAATGATATTTATTAATCAATGAATAAATACTAAGCTTCCTACTGTTGTCTGTAAAATAATTAAGCTCTCTGCAGAGACAAGGCCTTAAATGGAGATGGCCACTTTTTCCTGCTCCACGTCACGGCAGGCATCAGCCATGATCTTAGGTCACATTCAGATGAGAGAGCCTGCTTCCCTGGCACCTGAGCATGGACAGAACTAGGGTGAGCCACCTTGGTTATTTAATCAAGAGTGTGTGGGTGGGGATCACTCACAATACTCACTAGAGTAACATTTTACTGAGTGCCAGACAGATGCATAAAAGAAACAAAGCCAGTGCCACCAGCAATAATACTGTTTTTACTGAATTAGAGTGATAAACATTCATTTTTTTCTTCTACCCCGCCATTCATAGGACATCTTTGAATATACCCCTCCACGAGGCACTAAGGGATAACTGTGAACAAATCAAAACCCCTATTTGTTATCCTAGTTCTCTCATTACCTCAGTTCTCACTGTTACTGGGGTATACATTTTAACTTTCTCAAACTTTTTTTTGCTTTTGTGTCACATGATCCTTATATAAGTCCAGAAGAATATAGAGGCTCTGAAAAGGTTAAAGGGTTTGAGGAGAGCACACAGCTAGTCAGTAGCAGAGCTGGGTCTTACGTATGTTATGACGGTAAGACCAGTACATGGTTTCTATTAGTCAGCTTCATTTTCCTTTTTAAAGGAGCCCTGCAGCAACATGCTTATCAGTAGGGGCAGTCATCTTTAGCTGCAGCTCTCTGGGCAATGGACTTTGAACCCTAATGTGTGACGTGCACAGCTGTATTTTCAGTAATAATCACCACTGTACTTTTTCAGTTTTCCATTGGGATCTGGTAACCACATAGAAAAAAGGATAAAATAACTGCGTGCTCTTATGATACTAAGACTTGTCCTAGTGAATGCCTCATTTAAGACAAGTTTCTTTTTTCCTACTTCCAGCAATATTCAATTGTCAAATAAATAGAGATTTGAGCCTTAATTGAGTATTGTAAATAGTACTGGGTATTGAAAAACCAAGTAACTGGATTTTGATTAAACTTGGTTCTGGTTCAGAAACTTGGTGCCAACTCTTAGCAATTTGTGTGACGTGTGGCAAATTATCAAACCCATCCGAGCCTCAGTTTCCACATCTCTAAAATGGGAATCAGGATACATGTGCCACAGGTTGTCGGGAGAATTACTTGAATGTTAGCTTCATGAGTAGATATCAGTCGTCTTGTTCACCACAGAATTCTGTGAAGAACCAAGTACAATAAATATTTGTTTAATGAAGGATGATTTAAAATATGTATAATAGATCTGGGCAGTACCTAGCATGTCACCAATGTCCAGTGAATTACATCTAATAAGTCTCCCACTTTCAACTTTCTTTTTTATCTCATTGGAAGATTAGACCTCATCCTATGTGTACAAATAAATGTTTCATCTATATAATTTGCAATGAGGGAAGAACTTTTATGGACTCACATGCCAGAAAAGTGCTTCAGAGATGTGTAGGAGGCTTATAAAGATGTGTGAGTCACTCTGGACTGCCTTAGGGATACACCTCTTTATGATAAAGTACACTGTTGATCGTCCCCACTGGGGCTGTGAAGACTGAAGAAAGAGACACCCCCAGGGAGGAGCCTGGCAGTCCTGGTTGTGACTCTCCTCTTTGTCCCGAGTGAACACTCCCTCCGCACCCCATGACAGGCTCTCAGGGCCCTTCAGTGCTCATGGGGAAAGCTCTTCAACCCAAAATATCATCCATGATCTGTTTTCCATCACAGAAATATAAAAGTCTGATGTTGGACATTTAGTTCCCTGGGAAATGACTACCACAACTGAATTCTGAAAATTAAATTCAATTTAAAATGTATTAAAGTCTATTTAAAGAAACCTTCTGATGAATCCTTTGTTACGTGAGGAATCTCTCTAGAAAGAGGGAAAGCTACCCTTGATGCATCTTTTGTATAAATCTGGATTCACTTTCTTAAAAACTTTCTTAAAAGGAGGCATGGGGGCATCAACTGCAAGGGGTGAAGGCCTGCACTTCTTCCTGGTGCTGCTTCAGGAAGCTTTCCCCACTCTCCCACTGCACAGAATAAGGACCTCTCGTCACCACTTGGGGAAGGTTTCTGCACGTATGGGGGGCCAGACTGTTATTTGAGCAAAGGGCTCCAAGCTGAGGGGAACTAAGTGCTTTGAGAAGAGCTGCTGTAAAACAGCCATTGACATTGCAGCACTGAGCCCTACAGAAGATAACATCTGGGGAATAGCCAATCCCATCATCATGGGAAAGGGAAGCCAGAAAGCTTGCTGGTTAGAACAGCTACGAATGAGCTCAAGATCCAGTGTGAATGGAGCAGGTATCAGCAGCATGAGCTTTGTGGTAGGACAGACCTCCGTGTTACAGTCATGTGATCTTGGACAAGTTATTTAATTTCTGAGCTTCAGTTTCTTCATCTTTACAATGGAAATACTACAGTGCCCTCCTGTTGAATTGTGGTGAAAATTAAATGAGTTGATATAAATAAAGTATTTAAGTCCAGCGCTCAGGATATACTAAATACTCAATAATGTTAGTTGCTACTAATGTCAATAACAGTAATGCAGATGGGAACAAAAACCCATGTGAAATACTTCAAGATCACCTAACTGTTCAATAACACTGTCATCATCATTTCATATCAAATGATGACACACTGAGGGGAGTATGTAACTGGCCCCACTTTTCCATCCCAGAATCCAGTGCTCTGCATATGTCAGCGCTACTCTATCATGAACCAATAGCTGCAGACACCAGTTCTGTGCTCCATTCTTTCGAAGTCCTTTCTCAACCAAATGACAATTGGATAAGCCGGTTCCATTTATGTCAGCCCTTTCAGGTGACACAATACAGCTCACTTTAGCACTTAAAAACTAATTTTAATTCTAGAAGTTCAGTACCACTTGTGTTCACATCTAAGGTAGCAACTTACCCGAGCAAAGGATTAGGACTTAATTAGAAGCAGTCTGTAAACATTGAGGACTCTGGTGTTTCTGCTCAGTTTAAGTTACACTGACTTCCAATCATGCATTTTATCTTTTGGCATCCATACATAGGTGCCCAATAAATGTTACCTTTGGTGATAATAAAACAAAAGCCTAACTTTCAAAAGTAAAATATCCAAAAGACCATTGTCTGCATTCTTGGCAGCACTCAGAGAGCCAGTTTTCCCAAGTCAGCAGCCTCGGAGGAGTCTGGCCAGGGGCCAATTCCCAGGGTTGGTGCATTCCTGGGGCCTGGCAAGAGGCCACTGGGATGCTGTTTCCTCTTTCGTTCTCTTTATGTAGTGGAAAATCTTTCCCACTTCAACCCCTCTGAGTCTGTTTTCCCCCATTGAAGTAAAGAGAGGGAGTCACATGGGAAATGATCCCCAGCCCCTTCCCCAAATTTCATCTCCCACTGCTTCGAGCTGGCAGCACTCAAAGCAATTGAAGGCATAAGACAAACAAAGGCAGGCTCTGCAGCCCAGCCTGATTTCATCAGGGACACAGGGCCCAGGGCAGAGACCCAGCAAGCCCTTGTGCACAGGGAGTCATTGTACACTTGCTTGGAAAGCTCTGGGCACTTCTGGAAGCTTTTGGAATAAAACTGCCTGTTATAAATAGACATTGGCTGGGCTTCAAGGGTGAGAGCAGTAGGCTAAAAGTTCCAGAAAAATATAACGCTCCATATAAGAAGGTCTGGAGTACAGCTCATTAATAGGCGACTAACTGAGCAATTGGACTAAGAAGAAAGGAATCCAAGGTTTGGTCAGCTACAACCTGTAGTTAACACCTGGTGAACATTTCTGGCTGATAACATCATGGCTATGCCATTCAGTTTTTAAACATCATATATGAATATATGCAAACCAAACATTAAAAATAAAATCTTTTCTGAATGCCTCCTTCCATCTGCAGACAAAGAAAACCGCCATCTGGAGTTGCAACGTCAGCCAGCTCCACATTCGAGGATTTTCAGTGCAGTGAAGGACACTGCATGCCAAGCACAATGCTGTGTGCTCTAACTGAATCCTTTCTCCAATCCTCCCAGCAGCCCTTGGAGTAAGGCATCACCTCTTCATGGAAATGACAACATGGAAGCTCAGAGAAGGGAAGCAGCGTGGCCGAGCTCACACAAGAAAGGCAGTGCAAGGGAGGCTGAGATTCAAATCTGGCAGCCAGCCCATGCTCTTTCCACCACTTTCCATGCCACCCATTTCCACTGAAACCTTTAAAATGAGTGCCCTGCACACACGAGGCTCATTCCTGCCAAAGTCATTACTGCATTTTTGAAAAGTTGAAGTTTAGCAGGTATCGCTACCCCAATAACCGCACCTCACCTTTGCAGAGAGTCCTGCAGACTCCAAAATAACTTTTTGGTCTTTATTTCACTTTACCCTCATGGGAATGCCACCATGGGGGACACAGACATTCAGAGAGCTTAAGAAACTTCTTAAATACCATGCATCTACTAAAGGATTCACCTCAGATTGCAATTTACAGATTTGGTGTTCTGATGCAGTGATCAATGCACCATGTTACACTCCCTGTTTCCCCACCACACAAGCACAGCCCTAAACTAGACATTTTTATCAGGATCTCTGACTGAATGCCATGTCACTGGCCACATGGAACTTGTGTTTGGAAGGTGTCACGGGATATCATTCTGGTCAAACCAAGGTGGCAAGTCCTAGGAAATGGGCTGTAATACAACACATAGGAACCCATTTCTAATAATATATGAATACTCGTAAATAGTAAATTTGTCTGACATAGGGCTGTGTTTTCTGCTCCTTCCAGAAATGTGAGAAGAGAGGGGCTAGGTTGGGTGGACATTATATAGAATCAATGTGCTGGATGCAACCTATTGGCCCCTACACATCCAATCTCCACCCTTCTCGACCCTGCTCTGGGCCCCGGGGTGCTACGAGGGCTCCTATCCCTCTGGCTTCCAATTGGGTTTGGCTCATGGGACCTTGAGAGAGGGACGCAGGTACAGGGGGACTGTTCATGTCCTAAGTTCCTCCCTGCTAGGCCAACACTGTGGCCAAGTGGCTTTCCCCTTATGGCTGCGTGGTTCTGTGACCACGTGCTCTCCTTGCCCCTTCAGACTTAGCAGTGGTAGTGGCACCCCACTGTCGCTAGCCTCGGGGTGCTGCACTGTTACCTTGCTGAGTTCCCTCCATCCTGCCACCCCTTTGTAAGAGCCCTTTACTAAGCTCTCCTCCAGCACCTCGTTTCCTTTTAGGGCTCGAATGATGCAGTAAATAAGGAATATTATTGATGTAGTCTTTATAGGTAAAACTACGCAAAGTTTTTCAGGTATACCACAAAGGGCAAGAAATGCTAACCACAGCTGTAGAACTGGCTCTCTTCTACCTTCACTCCCTCCTTGCTACACCTACCAAGTAGGAATTAGGTCACACAGATTGCCTCTGAGACCTATCGGCAGAGCTCCCAAGTTGGCCCAGGAGATCGCCAAATAGCTACCTCCCCCTGCCATCTAGCTAGGACTCCACTCAGTGAGGAGGGAATGAGAGGACCAGTCACATCTCGGTCCTGAACAGCTGATTCCTTCAAGGGCTTCCTGCTCAGCTTTGTGCCCACCCATGCTGACTTACAGCCAGCCTTCACAGCCTCCCCATCTTGAGGGATGGCAGGCCTCTGACAGCAGCTCCTCCTCACAGAAAGGGCAACAGTCCCTGAGCCTACTTATCTGCTGGCTCTGACAGATGGAGCCCAGAATTTACCAGACCAAATGATTTCATTTCCCTCAACACATCTATGTGTATGAGAGCAGTCAATCAATTAATTGCATTAGGAAACCTACCAAGCTGAAGACAATTGCTTATAACTAAGAACCAAAAAGGTGCTGAAAGACAGAAGGCAGGCAAACCTCAGAGGCATCTTTGGAAATGGACAATTATGATCCATTAATCCTAGTTAAGGGACTCAAATTTATGAGGAGGAAACATCTGGAACTGCCTGGAATGTCAGAGAACCAAAAGAGACCACTGTATGGGCTTGCAGAGAGCAGCCCAGCAAATGGGATTTCGTGTTAGGAAAGAATTGCAAAATTAATAACAAGAACAGGGCAGAACGGCGGCAGTCCATGTGGCATTAAGTGGAGCATTTTAATACAATGGCTCCTGGATTTGCTCATGAAATATTAATTGAAGTTGGGATGAATAAGAAGGCTATCCCATGAATAGAAAGAAAACTGGCAGAAAGATCCTAAATATGACTAAGCTGAACAACGCAACATGGTAATGCAACAGCAAGTAATGAAAATGCTGCCCAATTCACAGCTATGAACCCTGCAGATGCTTACCAAATATTAATTGATAATAATGAACTATCACTGTTGTACAGGTTGGTAAATTAGTGAGAGACAGGCTGCTGAAATACAGCGAATAAATATACAGTTGGCATCACATGCACTGATAAATGAATAAGAAGAAAGGAAATCAAAATGATGTAGCTGAGGATGTATTCTGGCATGCACCAGGAAACATAGGTAAGAGAATATTAATAGAAGTGTGGGAAGGGATAACTGTAGGGGATGACGTGAAAGTAAAGACGATAATTTAGGATTACAACAGAGCTTCCTTAAGGCTTCAGCAGTTCCTCAAACTTAAGCCAGGCACCTTGGAGTCATACACTATTCCTTCAAGACACTGTGGTTTTCTCAATATATTTCTGCTTCCGGGAATTCAGGGACATCATCGATTAAATCTGGACCAATTTCCCAGAGGGGGATACAAAAGCTCTCCTCCTTGGGGAAGCCCTCCCTGATTGATACAGCCAGAAGAGCAACCTTTTTATAAATCGCATTACTCATCACAGTTGCTTGTACCATTGTATACCTACTGGTATTATGGTACTATGATTTATGAATATGTAACCACATTTTTTAAGCTTTGTAAAGCAGACATCATGCATTGTGTTTCTTAGCACTCACTTAGGTCTTCACTCTTAGTACTTCACAGTGCTTCAAACCGAGTAGGTGCTCAATTCCTGTGCTGATCTATTAGGAACTCTAGGAAGGAAAGCAGGCTCCTATCAGTGAGAACACCCTGGGGCCTACTGGGGTTGAGGAGCTGCTTCTAAGGAGATCAATGAAAGCTCTACCTCCTGTTATGGACAAAGTACTAGAAAGCCTGTGTGGGAATGATGTTAGGCTGCCAGTGGATGATGTGGAAAACTCAGTTGCCATGGAAACTTGTATGATCTGAAGATTCCCATTGTTGAAAGATGGTGAGATACCAAGAGAATGACAAGCAGATCTCTGAATCCTCAGAAAACACTAAAGATGCCAACCAAACATCTCTTGTCATTTGTACTTAGTTCTGCTGCAGAAGTAGTATCATTTCATGATCTAAATCAGCATGTGCAAAGGGCTTTCAAAACGTTTCCCATTTCTGTTTCGATTTAGTGATCTCTGAAACTCCCAGTGTACACAGAGCTATGTCTGAGGCAGACCAACGGCCCTCACTCACCACAGTAGCTGTGCACTATCATGAGCCAGGTACTGCTGGAGCCCGCTTTGTGACCTGGGCAGAGGAGCCATCTGTGTTTAGGTGCTAGGGGCCAGGCTAATGGCATATGAAGCTACCTAACCAATTCTTGAGTCACAAATACCTTTGAGAATCTGATTATACTTATGGACTCACCACCCCCCTACCCCAGAAAAATGCACACACCCACACTCTATGTCAGAGAATTCAAAACCCCTGAAATCTTTCCATAAATTTTCCTTATTAAGCACCTTGGGACTCAAGAGGGTCCATATATCATGTTAAGAAATCTCTGATGTAAAACAAAAGTTTTTACACACACACTAAAACCATCCTTGGGCAAAACTGAAAAACAAAAGATCAACTACCATCTCCAACCTTCCCAACCAGCCCTCAACGCCTTCTCCAGGTAGTTTCCCCTTACTCTACCCATGAACTCGCTGGTAAGGTCACTCACGTGTTCGTTTCACTGAGTGTTTTCTATGAATCAGACTTAAGGAGTACAAATGCACGTAAGACATAGTTCAGCTTATAGTCCAGTTCAGTCAGGACTGATGTTGCTTCTCAAAGGACATTTGGCAATATCTGGGGGCAGTTCTGATTGTCACAACTGGAGGGCAGTGCTATTGGCATCTAGTAGGTAGATACTGGGGATGCTGCTAAACTTCCTCCAATGCACAGGACACACCCCAGGACAAAGAAACACAAGCTCCAAAATGTCACCAGGGCCTCAGTTGAGAAACCCTGCTGTAGAGTAAAGAGGCATGTGACAACATGGTAAGTGCAGTGATAAAGGCCAGAAGTGAGTAAGATGGCAGCTCAGGAAAGAGCATTTTGATAAGACCTCTGGACAACATGGTTACGATGGCAGTCTACTTTATTTTCAATGATGAAAGGAAGGAAAGAAGAAGAAGAGAGCAGAGTCATTCGGGGTGAGCCATCACCACGATGAAGGCAGACATTTCTTCAGGTAACATCAGTGAGCACCAACTACAAGGGGTTAGCAAACAAACAGTGTTCTGGGGGGAATAATGCTAGCCTTCATCCACCTCTGTCACTCAGCGGCCCAGCCAGCCAAAAGAATGTACAGCCATCTGGAAGGATCATTGTTCAAGTTGACCCTGGTGCATGCTGGGAGACAGCTATACTTTAGCTCTGCCCTCTCATTCACCAGTTCCTCGCTGCTCTGTTCCCATTCTAGTAACTATTCCCACCTTGTGCACGTACACTCCACAGTAGTCACCATGTGGGTAAAAATATAAAATTACAGAGGTTTGATATTATATACATCATGTTTTACATATTTGCTATTATAAACTTTAATTCAGTTTTAAGAGTCTGGTTAATCAGAAAAAGAACAAGACCAGAAATCAGGCCTAGGCCAAGGTCTAAGACACATATGTATATTATTTCTTTGTAACCTTCCCACTCTCTCCTCTGCCCCTTTGACAATTGTTTTTGCAAAATTAGGCCTGGCCTCTCTCATCAGGAGGCAGAGATATGGCAGCCACATGAGTGCACATGTAGACCTCTAGTCTTGTTGAGGCTGGGGCTCTCTAACATTGGGAAGAGCTCCACGCGAGGAGCTATTACTGGCATACGTGTAGAAAGCCTTCCTACTTCAGAGTTGCAAATTGTGCAGGGGCAATGTAGTCTGGAGCCAGACCTGAGTTGAAATCTCACCTCTGTCACTCACCAGGTCTAACCAGCACATCCAATAGCTATTAAGAAACCTTAAATATAACACATAAAGATGCTTGTTGATTGACTTAATCAGTGAGTGCTGGTGGAAGGGCTAATTACGCTAATGATTTGGATACAAACCATCAAGAGGCTGAAGAATGAATTGAAGGACCTGTGTGAAACCTTTCCTGATCCTACAAGTCTATCAAAACTGCACTACTGCCAGAGCTGAGAATCTAGTGTGGCCAACGTTTTGTCTTCCTTTCAGCGGGGGAGAAAACAATGGGGGTTCCTTGAAGAAATTCATCATTCATAACAGAAACGGCTACTCCCATCTGTGCTTAAAAACAAAAAGTAATTTTTCCCCAAATTAAAAGAGAATTTTTGCAATTGAAATGTGAGCTGGTAAAAAAGATAACTCACTCCCCAGACTTCTCATCAGCTAAATGTTATCACAGCTACACATGTCAAATAGTTGTACATGCAGCCCAGGAATGATTCTTCCAAATAAAAAAGCACAGTGTGAAATGCTGACTTTTTCTGATCAAAAAGCATCCTGGAGTGAGCTGAACAGCTTTGGGTCAAGAAGAGGCCTCAACTTCTGGGGTGATTTTTATTGTTATCAGAGAGAAGACAGTACTTGCTGTGAATAAGCAGCTACTCGGCACACTCCTACTGGTGAAGGCACACTTGTAGTCACTTGTCTTTCTCTCAGGGTTTTTACCTCCCACACTGAAACATATTTTTCATTTCAGTTTCACTTACCTGTCACTTTTGTTCTTTAAAAGGGTGATTTATCAAGTAAAGAATCATCAACACCAAAGAATACTTCAGCATTACCAGAGTGTACACACACACACACACACACACACACACACACACACACATATACATATATATATATACATATATATCTCCTAACCCTCTCCTTGTGTCTTGTCCTGAAAGCAAAATTGTGACTAAGAACCACAAACGCTCATCCCCCAAATGGAGCTTTGTTCAGTATCTGAACGTGAGTTTCTTTATTCTGTGGTTTCTCCAGCCTACAAATTTAAAAGCTATTGCAAGGCAGCTATAATTTCCACTCAACACTTCACGATTTGATTATGTAAAATAACAAGTGTAATGAAGTTTAATAGTATGTTATTCTTGTACATTGTGAGAAATTTTTTCCTGCAAAATCTGAAAACAGAAATTATCTGTGGGCTTTTTCACTCAAAAATATAGGTCACAATGATTACTGCAGTGAAATTTCAAGCCTTAAGAATTCAGTATGTTTCTCTTTGTTCCATTCAGTTTTCCAAAAGGACATATCTTCTCTTACAAGATATTATACTATATAATGCAAGATTAAGAACTGAACTGACAAGAAACCTCTTGGTTCACTCGTGGTTGTATTTCAGTTGTGTGACTTCAGGAAAAGCAAATCACTTCCCTGTTTTAACTACACCTGCAAGTGAGAGGACTAGATGAACAATTCCAAATTTATCATTCTATAATTAAAAACAAAAAAAAGATTAAAGTAAAATACAGCAAAGTAAAATAAACTTAAATAAAACAAAAATGCCTTGGGAATGAAGAGTGAATGACATACCAGGCACTGCTTCTTTTGTCTTCTATTTCCCAGCAAGCATATCCAAAATCATCTCTGTGTGCTACCTGCCTAATTGTTTGTGTGATTTCAGCATGGAGCCAAAAGGAGGGCCATGTCTTGAATTCAAGTTGTGTACAGACCAATTAGCTTTGATCTCATCCCCTCTCTGCCTCTTTTCCTGACAGTCACAATAAAGTTCACCCAAGGAGCTTTCAGTGTGTGTCACACTCAAAGAATCAACTTGGAAAGAATATTCTTGCTGTCACAGTCCCAGCATCTTACATGAGGAAAGACTATAACACTAAAACGGAAGGCAAAATTACAGGCGACTGGCCTAGTTGTATAATGTTGAATAGCATGCAAGCACCTCATACACTAGGCCATGGAGTCACAGGAGAGCACATTCTTTTTCAGGATATCCCCAATATGTGCGTGCAGATGTTAACACTCTGCCTCTAGGTAACAGGGAAAATATTTCACTAGTGTAAAAGTTCTCCTAAGCATCATTATGGGAATTTACAGGGATTCAGTTTCTCAGGTGGTGCCAAGCAACAAATTCTCATTTTCACAGCATTCTTTTACGCTGTAAGTAAGTCAAGGAACATATTTGTAGCCACCACAAGATTAAGGGTAGCACCACATGCCAGTGGGAACTCCAGCTTGGTTTGGGCCTTCCAGCTAGCACTGTCACGTGACAGGCTGTGATTTGTGCTCACAGTCAATTCAATCCCTCAGCAAAATTTACATGTGGGCAAAGATTTCACAGAGACGGTTTCCTCTTTCTCTGATTTTCAGGTACTCAATGGCCTCATGCTAATCTATAATACTTCCCCCTCCCCTACTTGCCCCAGCCCAGCCCTGCCTTCAATCACTCTGAGTACCAGTTCCCGCAACAAAATTCTGCTCATCTGGGTGACATTTGGAAATGATCCAAGACTTTTTATTAATGAGTGCTACTGTGAATTGTTGAAAGACAATAACTTAGCGTGTTTGCCCTGATAAGGTCTTTGCATATTCTCTGGGACCTAAAGTAGAATTTGGACTTGAGGGAATAATCAGCAAAGATGATATTCTGGGGTTAAGAGAATCTTTCCCAGGCTGCTCATATCGTACTATATGGTCATCTCTGTGCTCTGCTGGGGCCTAAGGCAGACCCCCATTGGCAGGCTGGTACGTAAGAAGTGTTTACTTCTGCAAAGAAAAGGCTGAATATTTATCTTTCTATCTCAATTCCCCAGCAGTTGTAAAGAAAACAGATATATAAGCATGCTCACACACACACACTTTGCACCACATTTTACCTGGAGACAGAAAGGCCTAAGAGATGAGAAGAGAGCATAACCACTGCCAGAGCTGAAAATATTATTAAAGTTCTTAGCCTCCGAAGGCATGCTGGTCAGTGCAAAGCCCAAAGAGACACAGAAGTTGACTCTGCTATAATAACAAGAAAAGAACTAGACATAAAAGTTTTCTCAAACCCCAAGAACTCACATCTATGAAGAATTTGTGACGTGAAGCCTCAGCAGTTATGGGGTAAACAGCTCATCTGTACACTGGCAATGTAAGACCTACAGCAGCAGAGTTGGAAAGCTGCACCTGACAAATCAATTCAACCTGTATTTTATTGGACATCTACTGACCCCGACTCTGGGCCAGGTGCTGAGAGAACATGAATGAATAACGCATATCCCTATCCAACATGCAAAAGAAGGAACTAAACTAATTTCTTTTGCAGTAGATGAGCAAAGAGCAATGACTTGCTTGATCTGATTTCTTGCTCTGTTCACACTAATACATTATGGAATAGAAGAGGTGACACTTCTTAGTTCAGAGACTGTGAAAGAGTGGCCAACCTTCAGAAATCAATGACTTGGTCTATTTCCTTGGACTAACCAGATTTTCATACACGTAAGCAAACCCAACCCAGCTGTTAAGAATGATGTTTATCAGCATTAAAATGTTTAGAAAGAAAGTTTATGGACAATTAAACTAATTGACATACCTAAGAAGATCTAGGAGAGTTTCTTCACTCTTCAATATTTGAAGCTCTATTGAATTCTTGTTCAACTTATCCCCAAAGTTAAGATAAACGGGTGATGGAACAACTATATATAGGCTTGGCATTTGGCATCCGCTGTACAGTAGTGTTTTTGTATAGGTTAAAGTCTACTTCAGCTGGAATTAATGTAATTATATATAATGTTGACAGATTATGACATTCGCCTATTAAGACACTATACAAACATTCCAATAATTTACTGGCTTTTGACTTTGAAAAAAAATGAAACAAAATCCCAGTGGATACTGCTAATGGGGTAACTGGAATAGAGGTTTCAAAAGCACAGGGTTCAGGAAATAACAGTCAAAGAATAATGCATTTGAAGCCAAAACATATAGAGTGGTAAATGAATATTTAGTACTTACCACAAGACTGCTGTCTAGAGACAGCCTTTTTCCAAAGTCCCTTTTCTCAAGCTGTCTTTTTCCCTCCATGGATGAAGTTATTTATTTTCCTTTGTGATTTACAAGAATTCCCCTTCTGTTTCCAGGGTCACTGCAAAGAGTGAACATGTTTCTTACTATCCAAGTAAACAATGTTAAGGCCCTGTTTCTAACCAGGAACAAGTGTTGAAGCCAAAAATACCCAGGCCCAAATAAGTATAGAACGGGGCTCTCCTGATTCCAAAGACCTCTCTGAGTTGCAAATGTCAGAGTCGTCTTTACAGAGGCCCCTGTGTTTTTACAGGTTTTGCTCGTGGCGTTGGGGAATGGGTTTGCAGGTCAAATCAGCAGACTGTGGAAAAAAGCAAACACCCCATTTCATGCCACACTTGCTCCACACCCGTCCTCTATCACAGCCAGAATCACTCTGTTACTGTGCATACAGACGCTGTCTGCAAATTCCATGAGATCAAACTGACAAAACCATGCTCCCTAACCAAGAGTTGTTGAGCCCAGGACCCAATGAGGGGAAACAAACATGAACATTATTGTCAATATTTAATTCAAATATATTGGAGGAACACTGTAAGATACATTGTCTATGGGATAGGTTGATGCAGAATGAATGATGGATGACATAATTATTGTCAATGAGTATTTGAACACCCACTGCATTCTATCATAGGAGATACAGTTCATCCCTGCACCCCACTGAAGTTGCTGTTCTAGAATTATTAAATTTTCTGGTTATTAAGGATGTATATATCATAATGTATTAAGAACTTAAAAAAACGGTTTGAGCCCAGGCTTTCTTATTAGTCAAGTGAGCTTGGATAAGCCATTGAGCCTATCTGAAACTCATCTTTCTCAACTGCAAAAACAGATAATGACAAGCAAATGATGTATGTAAAAATGGTTTAAAGGCAAAAAATTACAGCTTACATGTTTGTAAATTATAATTATAAAAACCAGCTAACATATAACATACAAATCCTAGTTGAAGTAATTTAATGTTTTGGATGATTCAGAAGGCACAAAAATGCTCATAATCTGCACGAAACACAGAGCCATTCTGCTGATGTAGAAGAGCTGAACTTAATACAATTCCACACCGATCAGCTTTTAATAAAGTTGAAATGTTTTTCACAACTCTCTCAATTCCTTCAAATCTGACAAGGATGCAAAAGGCTCGACCTCACAGCCCACAAGATGTGTCCTCCTTCTCCTGGTTTCCTCCACCAGGAAGAGAGTCAACACAGCTGTGTCCCAAACGGTTTTTCCAAATTACTGTCATTTGTAGGAAAATGATGGGCTCCTTTCCTCCATCTGAATCATTCTCTCTCTCATTTTCAGGAACACTGATTTTAATTCATTACTGGTCCACTCAGAAACGTCTAGCAGTCCATTTTGGATTCAGGATAAAATACAAAATTTTCAACATTATGTTCAAGGTCTGCTTCCTGACAACTATTCATTCATAACTGTAAATTCACCAGGCACAGTCCTGAGAGCAGGTTTTTGATCATACGTCTCACCTCCATCAGGTCTATTCTTTCCCTTGCCCCAGCACCTGGCTCAAGTCCTATCTCCTTCACAAGACCTTCCTAGTCACTCCACCTGGCAAAGACTTCTTTCTCTCCCAAGTTTCATAAAAGTCCTTAGGGACTTACCTTATCAGTCACTATCATCACCTAGGATAGTTCTTAAAATATAGTAAGTTCTTAATATTTGCTTTTGGGTAGGGCCCAGTAGTTAAAAACAAACAAACTCTTAGAATCATTTTTTTCAGAACAAAATTAGTTCTGCACTATTATAATAGGCAAAACAATTAGTCAAATAATATTCATTTGAGGGACTGTCTTTCCTACTTTCAGTGGTCCCCACTCACTTTGCAACCCCCCTCCTCATTTCAGTGGCTGGATGCACTGGTAGCTTGACATGCTCTCTGTAATGATGTATCCAGCTAGAGAGAATACACAGGCCCTGAGATATCCCCCTCTATCAAAAACAGCCTTCTAAGTCTTATTTCAAAGAATCTTGGGGTTTGAGAGATCACAATAGGCAATCCTTTGGCATTTAGCATGCCTAACATGGAAGACCCAGTACTTAGATGTTGCTTACACAGCTATATCTAAGAGAGACCATGTCCCTGCCTTCATGTAACTGATAGTCTAATGGGAGGATATAGAATGTAAATAAGCAAATAATTCTAAATGGTGATCGATAACTGTAGGAAGAAAATAACTCCCAGCAGGTAGTGTAATTGTGTCAAGTGTAATTGTGGGAGCCCGCCATGTAAAAATGTGGGAAAAGAGTATGCCAGGTGGAGAGACAAGTCTGTCCACTGGGAAGGAGCTGGGAAATTTTAGTCCCAGAATAAGGGATGAGTTCCTTAGGAACAAAGCAAACTAGGAAGAGAATGTATAAGAAAAGTTCTGAGATGTAAGCAACAAGTAGATAGAGAATCCTGTAGGCCAAGGTAACTTGTTTGTTCTAAACAGAATAGTTAATCTTAAGGTTTGATTTTCTACTCCTTACTAGCTGATAATGTGAACCAAATTATATAACCTATTTAAGCTTCAGTTGAATCATCTATGAAGTAGCATCAATAATAATACCTTCTTTATAGTAAGGTTGGTATGATGATTAATAACATGGTCAATTTACAGTTTTACCAGTGCCTAGCACATAGTAGGTAAGCTTTAAATATTACATATGCTGATTACCCCTTCTGGCAAATATAATTAAACTCATTAAGGAGCAACTCTAATTACTAGATTTTGTGCCTCATAATAGGCTAAGGAGGCTGTCGTTTTGGAAAACAGGAATCCTTTTGACAGTTTTCAAATAGCCTACTCTGCTATGTGGAAGAATGATTGAAAACCTTACCCTGGTCAATTTTCTTTCATATGTTATTGTGCCAATTATATAGGCAGAGATTGACATTTGAAACATTTAGCAACTGATACAGTACAAGTATTGACCAATCAGAAGAACACAGTCAGTGGCAACCAACAGTATAACTGTAGGAATGAGTTCTGGCTGAGCATCAGTCTAATGGTGTGTACTATCCCCTCATCCTAAGAACTTGAAAATTTGTGAATTAAACCATAAAACAATTATAGAATGGATCAAAGTAAAGTTACCCAAAAGGATCAAAGTAAGGCCACCCAAAAGAAATTTAATGGCAACCAGGATCTGTCAGTATGAAAAGGGGAGGCTCCCCACAGGAAAAGTCAGGGATGCTGATACACTCCACCTCCAGCACTGTCAAGGAAAGAGTACCCACGTTTACATATATACCCGGCAAGGACTGCACGTCTACAGGGGAAACGAATACATCAGATCCCAAGGACACTTTGGTATTACATTGGCCATTTGATTTGCACTCTCTTACGTAGACTCTCTTGTTCTGAGACCACTGTCATTAATTTCATTTGACTCCCATGTAGTTGTACTTAGAGAAGAAGAATGTGCTGACCAGCAAATATAAGTAGGCAATCCCTTGAAAAGTTATGTTTTTAGTACAAATTTGCATTTGGCATCTGAATCTTCATACTCAGTATTTACGTATTTGCTTAGCATATGATTAGTCAGCTTGTGCTGCCAAAACAGAATACGACAGACTTGGTGGAGTAAATAATAGAAATTTATTTTCTCACAGTTCTGGAGGCTGTGCGTTCAAGATTAAGGTGCCTGCAGGGTTGGTTTCTGGTGAGGAATCTACTGAGTTTGCATTTGATCCTCTTCTCTCTATGTCCTCCCTGGGCCTTTTCCTTTGCACACATGCTTCTAGTATTGCTTCCTTTTCTTAAAAGGACACCACTTTTACAGAATAAGGTCCTCACTCTTAAGACTTTATTTAACCTTAATTACTTTCTACAAGGCCCGATATCAAATACAGTTACATTGGGGGTTAGAGCTTCAACATATGAATTTTCGAGGGGACACAGCTTCCCATGAACATTACCACCTTATGCCATGTGCTCCTTGAGCCCTTCCAACAGCTTCATAACAAATTCCATGCATTAAATCCCTCTCTGCTTGAAATAGCTAGAGTTGTTTCTCTTGAAATAGGCTTGACAACGATTGATGTACAGTCCATAGAGACACCTTTGGACAGGGAGCCAGCCTTCCTTGAGCAACTCAGGCTTTCTTCTTATGAGCCTTCTGAAATAATTGCATGAAACTAAAAATCCTCCCAGACACTAAGTTTCTGGAGAGCAGAGACGGTGCTTTTTGTTACATGTTCTCCTATACAGTATGATGCCTTGTGCACAGGAACATGGAAGACACTCGATAAGCATTTGTTGTTTTCAAGAATAAACGAATAAATGAATGTTGGCAGCTGCCTTTGTGAACATGTAAAGAGCAGGGTGGAAATATAACATTCCTAAAGCAACGAAATGCTATACACACTTATTACACTGAAATTACGTTTTTAGCCAAACATACGAACACACCCAACCTTCAAAGAAAACATTTTATCATGATTTTAAAACCATTATCAACCTAAAAATGACTGCTTGGGCCCTGCTTGTACAAGTACTATAACCCAGCTGTGTTCATGTCTTTTCCATGGCTTCTCACAACTTTAGTTAAAAAGAATGCCCATCTGCCTCTGAGTGATGGGTTGGAAGCCTCTCCCTCCCTGCATGGGGAGGAAAATGGTGAGAGAGCTGAAGACAGGATATTAAGCATCTTTTTCTTGACTGATAATCACTGGTACCAATCTCCCCACCCCCATTACCTCCATTTCCCTCTGGCCAATGAAAATACTATCTCTTGATATCTGTAGAAATCTGAGTTGGTCTTAATAAACTCTCTTTAATTTTCCTTACAAACCGTAAAGGTATTCAGTGGTAGACAGACCCTTTAATACTCCTAAAGATGTCAGTAATTTCTTTTATCTGCTAGACTTTGGTAATAAACTGTATAATTTTCAAGGGGCCATAACCAAACAACACCTTTCAATAAAATCTCAAAGGCACATTTCCTCACACGCACAGTCACACATGTGGATGCACTCTCTTACATACACTCACCTATATACATTACACACATACTCTCATGCCTTCACACACAATTGGAGAATAGTTTTCTCCACCTCAATTTCTGCCTCTCTGCTTCCCCCCCCCCACCCACCCCCGACTTGAAATCTGAATAGTAATGCCAGAAGAAAGGGAGAAAAATGGTGGCATGAAGAGACATTGGAAGATTTGGCTCCCAGCTCTCTTTGCCATGTACATTTAAGCATGTTCCCTAAGTCCTCTGTGTTCACATTTCCAAATCTGTTCTTACCAAATTATTGTGAAGGTCCAATGAGATAATGTATAATAAAGCCCTTCCACATCTAGATTCAAGATAATTTTCAGTCAGTTTCATTAAGCAATGAACAATGCAAAATGTGATTGTCTGCAGCCCCAGAAACATCCAGATAGCAGAGATGGTGTCAATCTCACTGGCATACCCCCTGCAGCACCCAGAACACTGGCTCTTCTAAATCCAACAGAGAATAATTACACGCCAAAGGTAAGTCAAAAGGGCAGGGAGTTTCTCGTCCTAACAAGACAGCTTAGCAGATCTTCACCTTAGCTGCTGCTTAGAATCCGCCCCCCACCCGGGGTGGGGGGGCTTGTATAATATACCAACCACCAGGCTACACTGCAGACCACTAGAACCTCTAGGGACATGGGCCCAGGCAGCAGAGTAGGGTGACAGCAGCCTGGGTTGCCAATTGCTGCTTACTCACAGAGCAGTAGTTCTCCAAGTCTGCTGCATATTAGAGTCACCTAGGAAGTCACCAAAGCCCATCCCCAGAACAAATAAATCAGAATTGCTAGGGTTGGGACCCAGTCATCATTATTTTAAGATCTCTGAAGGACTTCAACATGTAGCCGTCTGAGCACTAGTTTCAGAGGGGAAGGTATGCCCCCCTTGTCTTGATTGCTTTCCTTTCCCAAGGGCTGAGGGACACACAGCTGCCAGCAGCAACTGCCTTTCTTTAGTCACCACAACCAGCAAGGCTTAATCTGCAAACTTGAACCCCGAAGAAGAGAACTGCTACATGTAATTTGTCCCACACCTTCCTTCCCACCCCACTCTCTCAGGCTCACCAACAGTCCTGTTTATACTGGTCTTCTGCTTTTGGCAGAAACTAATGTCAACTAAAGACAGAAATAGGAAATCTAGGTTCTCGATTAATGTGCAAATATGTTAGAAATTCACAATGAGGCCATCTATCACTTAGAGAATGAGGGAAAGTACCAAGGACAAGAGTGAGAGTGGCAGAAAATGGACTGAAATGCTCCCAAGCCTGCTTCCTTCTTTCTCCCCGCTGGTGTCCATGAGCACCTTGCTCTCATTTCAAAGTGCAAGTATCAGGAGAGGGGAAAAAGAAATCATGAATTTGTAAGATTCACTTACAGCTATACCAACCAGAATGTGTGAAAACTCCTGTCAGCCTTGTATTAAAATCTTTTCATCCTGATCTATAAAGGCCACAGACAAGACAGCAGATGGCTTACCTTACATTTTAAACACACATATACAACAGCTTCCTTTGTAAGATACAGTGGCTCAATAACTGTGTGCTATTGATATAGCCATTCATGAGGTATATGGGTAAAACTGTGCAGACATGTGCACATGCATGTGTATATGTGAGTGTATGTATGAGTGTGTGAGTACATGCGTGTGTGTATGCAAATGCACTCTGACTAAACGGAGAACTGCTGTCCCTATTCCGGACATGAGTATAAAAAATACCAAATTACAGGATTTTTAACCATAGATGTCTATTTAATCTCAACAGCACCCTGAAAATGATTTAGAAGATTAAATGCTAACAGACTTCCCAAAGGTGGAGTCCATCCTTGCCAGATAAATGAGTGGCCAGAAACACTCTCTGAGGATATGACAACAATTTTTTTCTTTGAAGAGGAGGGAAATTTTGCATGATGATGAAACTAGTTATAAAAAATGGTTTTATGAGCTCATGTTGATTAAACATCTCAGCCTAGAAGTTTTTCAGTAGCTGAGAGTTAATGATTTAAATGCTGGGCTGACCCCTAAGAATCTTTGCCTTGTGGCCCCTTCCAAACAAATGGCAATTCCAACACAGAGAAGTAGAGAATACAGAGAAATCTGGGCCTAGCAATCTCGGCTATTGTTCAGCACACAGCTTTGGTAATAAACTGGATATTAATTTGAACTAAGTTCCTTAAGAATAAAGGACAGGGAAAACTCTTGAAATCTCTACAATGTCCAAAATTTAGTCATTTTCAATCC
Organism: Lyroderma lyra; assembly: GCA_004026885.1. NCBI lineage: Eukaryota > Metazoa > Chordata > Mammalia > Chiroptera > Megadermatidae > Lyroderma > Lyroderma lyra. Next base: position 276,585 of record PVJL010001088.1, on the reverse strand, counting down.
TTATCTTTTAAATTTTATTTTGAATTGAGATGTAATTCACATACCATACAATTCACCCTTTTAAAATGCACAATTCAGTGTCAACCCTATTATCCAATACTCACTCATTTGCTACAGAAACTGGTGGTTGTGTGTATGAGTATGTGTGTGAGGATGAGTGTGTGTGCATACACACACATGTATGTACACAAAGCAGTTCCCTCATCACTGCTTGAGCTCCATCAAGTCTGACTATCCTGTGTCACCATCATTTCGGGTAGCGGGATCTTGGACAGTCCTGAGTTCAAACTCTTCAACAGAAAAATTCCATGACCTTGAGCAATTTTAGTGACCTTGAACAATGTAACATAATGGCCTACATTTCCTCATGGATAAAATTAAGATAATAAGAAGCAATCAACTTAACAAGATTGCTCTGAAGACTAAAATCAAGCCTGTTTTAAAATACTGGAGTAGACAGATACTCAATAACTGTTAGATATAACTCAACAGAATTCCCTTCATGCAGAATTTAGCAATATTCATTCAATAGCTACTTTGTTCCAGGCTGTGTTAGGCCCTGGAGATGGGGGCCATGGGGCGGGGGGGATGAGAGAGAAGGGGGAGAGAGGGGGGGAAATAAGGAGGAGGAGGAGAAAAAGAAAGAGGAAGGAAGATGTAAAGTACATATCCTCAAATTTCAAGGAAGTTTAAAATCTAAGAGGGAGTCAAGATTTATATATTCATAGTAAAAAAGTAAAAAAAAAAAAGTGAATGAATGAATGAATGATTTTAGCAACATAAAAGAGACTCATTTTCCATTTGTATAATCCTGGAAAACTTGCCATTCAAAGTATTTCCAGCTGCTTCCCAGACACAAACTATTGCTACATTTTTATAGCATATGAACTGAAAATGAAGAAACAGAATGGCAGGGGTTTGGACCAGGATGAGCATTTCAGCACTGGCTGCTCTTCTCGAACCATCTGTTCTTTCTTGCCCAGTCTCTCTTTGTAAAGATTTTCCCCGCTGTTTAGCTCCCTCCTCTGCCTCATCTCCATTTATCACTTTAGAAAGGTTCCTAGTTCATTACATGAAATGTCTACATGTTGCCCATAAACTCCTAAGGGGAAAGTCAGTACAGATAAATAAATAACTTCTAAAAATAAACAAATACATTGGGCCCATAACCCCAGTGGATTGGAAGAATAGTTAGATAAGTGACTAGGGAAAAGAATTTTTACACTGTGTCATCTGCTAACGCTAATGAGTTAATTAAATTAGAAAAATTCCACTGCCAAAAGCAAAAACATCCAAATACATGGGATGCCGGGGGAATTACAGGCCATGCTACTAAAAGCATTCTGTTCAAGCCTTTTTCCCCCCTTTGAGAAGACTGTGAAGAGCTACACTTAAAAAACCATCCAATTTCAAGAGCGTAGTTTCCATCTGGGGCCAGTTGGGTAGAGTATGCTCTGAACTGCAAATCCCGCTGAGAGGCAACATTACTCGCTAAGAAAACAGTTTATGAAAAACAATGTTTTGTGAACATCCAGCAAAAGGTTTAACTGTGATATCCCCAAACATTGCTGACTTCATTATTTTCTATTAAATTCCTGTGCACGCAAGTGAAAAACCAAAATGATTCAAGAAATGGATATAGTAAAATAAACTGAAAGTCAATATATTTTCACTAAGGCTTTAGCTGATAATTAGAATATTTCCAGCTACCTGGAAGCTTTTTTTACTTTAAGAGGTTATTCAGTCTCCTTTCATAGTCACCTCCTTCAATAAGCCTCCTGCTCCAAATAATCCCGATATGAAAAAAGAAAAAAAAAATGCCAAAAGCCTAGTAAATAAAGATTGAGATTAAGCCTTAAAAACCTATTAATATGCTAAAAGCAATAAAAATAATTCTTAATAGACCATAAAATACAGACTATGACATTAAAAATGTCCTATGTAATAACAGCTGTCAAAATGAAATATATGAGGGAAGTCTCAAAGATGTGTATCATCTTCTATTCACTGTTTAATTAAATTGAGAGGGCTAGTCACTTGTGGAGAGAGAGGTGAGCTAAAATCTCTTTAAAAGGTAAAACAGTACATGACCACCCAGTTAAAATGATAGCTAGAAATAGTTAAATTCGGGGTTTATGGGTGTGTATATATGTGTATATGTACGGAAATACATATATACCTATACACGTACATATTTATATACCTATATATGTGTTTATGGTCATTTTCTCTCTCCTTGTCATTTCTCCCTGGTTATAGGCAATAATAATCAAAACTTCTATTTGGGATTTCTTCATGTGATGGGCTGTTTCTTTTTATTTATACTTCAAAGGCTCAGGAGTAAGAGGCCTATGGCTAGCTGGATACATCAGTATCTCCCAAATTCATGAACAGGAATCACTGGTAGATGTCATTAACAGGCAGATTGACTCAGCAACTCCACAGTGGAACCTGAGGTTCTGTATTCCTAATAAGCAGGCGCTTCTGGTCTGTAAATTATACTTTGATAATAAAGCATCTGAAACTTATAATATAGAAATTCTCTGTCTACATGTAACAATGAAATTCCAAGAATTTTCTCATAAAGCTATGTTCATCTAGCTAAATGTTATGATGACATAGTTGTTGATGAGATCTAAGATATTTCATGGACTACTTTTTATGAGTGAAATTTATTGGGGTGACATCGGCCAGCAAAAATTACACAGGTCCAGTTGTACAATTCCATCTATGTGTTGCATTATGTGTCACCACCCGAGTCAGTCCTAATTTCCATCACCATGTATGTGACTCTCCCACCTCCCTTACCCTCAGGAACCCCAAAACCACTGAACATGTCCATGAGTTTTTGTTTCATTGCTGCTTTCAGTTTTACATTGCATACATTAGTTATGTTCAAAAATAAATGCTAAAGTTCATTAATAATAGAAAAAACAAGTACCTAAAAATAAACAAATAAAAATTTGAATTAAAAAATTAAAATGAAAGGTTTGGTTTTTTTTTCCCTTAAAGCAGTGGTTCTCAACTTTCCTAATGCTGTGACCCTTTAACACAGTTCCTCGTGTTGTGGTGACCCCCAACCATAAAATTATTGGTAGCTGCTCTCTACACACGTGTGACTGGTCCGCATAAGTATATGATGTGTTTTCCGATGGTCTTAGGCGACCCCTGTGAAAGGGTCATGACCCACAGGTTCAGAACCGCTGCCTTAAAATTCGGGCCCAAAATGTAGGTGCACGTTATACACAGGAGCACGTTCTACCCACGTATCAAATCACAATGCTGTACACCTTAACCTACACAGTGCTGTATGCCAATTACACCTCCATATAACTAGGGAAGACAAGTAAATAAGTTCTTGGTTATCTTTGCAGTTGGATTAGATAGCCTCCCATGCAGCTGGATGCAAGGCAGCGTCTCTAACTTGATTACTGATTTCTTTACATATTTAATCAGGGTTCTCCCCATCAACAGGAGCCACATCTAACGGGAAAACATGGGGCCAGGCCCTAGTCTTTCTGAGTCCTGAATCCTCCCCCTATTTCAGTGTTTCTCAACTTTTTAAATTTTGTATCAACGCAGCCCCCCCATCAACCTTTAAATATTTTTTCCTAATTCTTCCCTTTCTCCCATGAAATTTTAATACCACAAACACAATGTATACCTATTTATGTACTGTGACCCTTTGTAGGGCCACAAACTATTATGATTTCTAAGTTTTTTGTCCCAAGAACCAATTTTCATCACCATTGAGAATGTTTCTATCTAGAGATTTAAGCTGTCTCCATTTTCTCTTTTGGGAGATTCAACTTGATGCTCTTATATAATCAGGACAAGATTTCTATCCCTTTTCACCCTTGGAAGGGGGCCATGGTGATATTAAGTTCTGAATTATTTCACTAGGTGCATACTCATTTGATGAAGGGAAAATAGAAACGATAAGAAGAGGGTGATTGGGTAAAGTCAACAGTTGCAAACCCCAAGGGCTAGTAAGTCAGGAAGGAAACGTAGAAGAGGGAAGCCAGCCCTGGAGGAACTGTGTCCACCTGGAAGCACACATCCTGTCCAAAAAGGGCTGTGGCCACTCACCTGCAGCCAAAACCAGCATGCTGGAACGAAGGTCCACTTCCCCAAACCCTTCCATCTTTAAAGACAAGCCGGAAATTCAACTATTTGTGTAAAATTTCTCAATTTTTAAAGACTACTTAGGTTTTTAAAATACATTTCAGAAGCCAAATAAAATGCATTTCTGAGAAGTATGCAGCCTATCCATTTGCAAATTCTGGCTACATGAATTCTCATACACCTCCCCCCACCTCTAAATTTCCCATCACCTGCCTATGCAAATAGAGGAAATCCAAACTCTCTTTTTAAAGGTAATTTATTCTTATTTTACATGAAGTCAAAATGTGAAAGCAATTATCGTAAGTTATAATTTCTGAAAGCATAAAGGTTTTTCTCCTCACTTTAAAATTAAAATATTACTTGGGTTACTGAATAAATAAAGAGTCTCTCCTTCAAAGACAATTTTATATACTTCTTTAATTTAATAGCTTCTATGAGGTACGTGAGTATATGCTTCTGCAATCTTTTGATTGTCTCTGTGTTTTTGCTTCCTTGTTAATTTTGGTATTTTTGTCTCCCCCACACAAAGAGTAATTAAGATCACATGTGGGCATTTTGATAGATCACACTAAAAAATTACCTGAATTATGAGCATTTCTACACATCATATTTTGCTGTGTAGATAGTTTCTGTGGGGTTTAGCAAATATTATATTAATACATTTTAAAAACTCAAATGTAAGTAAGGTTTGTATATCTGGTTCTGTCACTAACTACCTTTATAGCTTCAGACATATTATTTAGTATTATTATATTGAGAAGAATACACTAAGCAATCTCCAAGGTCCTTTTGGCCCTAAAATATTTTGATCTATAAAACAAGTTAAAGGAATCAAAGTCTTTGGTTTAAAATTCATTACATTTTTTATTCACAACTTTATTGAGATATAATATCATGATATCACATATATAATATTGATCCATTTAAAGTATACAGTTCAATGGTTTCTAGTGAATTTAAAGAGTTAGTCAACCATCACCACAATCTATAGTAATTTTAAAACACTTGTATGCCTGAAACCTATGTAGTATGCCTGAAACCTATGTAATCCTTGCTAACGGATGTCACCCCAATAAGTCTAACAATAAAAATGAATTAAAAAATACAAGAAAATAAAAAAATAAAATAAAACACTTTTAGCACTCCAAAAAGAAACCCCACGCACTTCAGTGATTTTTCCACAGCCTCCCCACTACTGAGCTTCTAACAATCACTAATCTGCATTCTGTCTTCATGAATTTGTTTATTCTGGACATTTTACATAAATGAAATCATGATGAGTAGTCTTTGTGACAGACTTCTTTCACTTAATGAGGAGTGGTCAAGAAATTCACAGAATCAGGGAGGTGGGAGTACTAGTCCACACAGTTTGATTGTGTACATGTGCCAAATTTTAGCTTACTTGCATCTTGTGTTCTTTCAGATATCACCAAAGCAGCACATCAAGTATGAAGAAAACACCAAGTATTAATAAAATTGAATTTCGCACCATCATTAAGTTCCTCACAAAACAAGAGAACTGATGTTAGCAGTTTATGGGCACTGTTGCCCTGGGAAATCCATGGTTTACAAGTGGCATAACCTTTTCAAGCAGGGCAGAGAGTCCATTGAAGACAACCTTCATATAGGACGCCCCATTGAGGCCACTTCCTCAGACATTGTCAAAAACATTGAAAATTTTGTAGTGGAAGATGCCAGATTGAATAAAAAGCAGCTTGCAGAGATGGTTGGTATATCACCTACAACCATTCTGAATATTCTCCATCAGCATCTCAGGATGTCAAAAGTCAGTGCAAAATGGGTACCAAGAATGCTCGTGCCACTTCAAAAAAAATAAAAGCACGTGGAGTGTTCACAACAGTTTTTGGACCTCTGCAGAGACAACAAAGATGAAGTTTTAAACCAGATTGTCACTGGAGATGAAATTGGGTTCATCATTACGAGCCCAAGTCAAAGCAGGAGTCCACGCAGTGGCATGAAATGGGCACGCCACCTCCTATGAAGTTCAAGGTGTCGCAATCATCTGGAAAATTCATGGCTACTGTTTTTTGGGATACAGAGAGTATCCTGCTGATTGACTCCAAGGAAAAGGGTATCACAATAAATGGAGAGTGCTATTCCAGTCTGCTGAAACAGTTAAAAGCATCTGTGAAGGAGAAAAGAAGAGGAGAATGGACCAAAGGGGTGCTGCTTTCGCACAACAATGCACCCATGCACAAGAGCAACGTTGTGTTGGCTGCTCCTCATGACTGTGGCTTCCAAACGTTAAACCACCCTTCCCTCAGTCCAGACCTGGCTCCTTCTGATTATTATTTGTTCCCAAATATGAGAAGTACTTCAAGGGAAGAAATTTACAGACAACAAAGACGTTAGAGCTGCAATTTGAGGGCAAAAACAAAACTATTTTTTTCGAGGGTATATATAGATGAAGACTATTGAAAGACCTGAATAGTGCATTAGGGTTAAGGGTGAAAATATTAAAAAGAAAAAATAATAGTTTTCTTAACCCTTCTTTCCCTTCATTTTGTAGATTTTTTGACCACTTCTCATATAGCACATTTTCAAGAATCATCCATGTGATAGCAATCATCCACTTCATTCTTTTTTATGATTTGATAGTATTTCATTCTATGGAATACCATAGTTTATATGTCCACTTATCAGTTATTAGATATTCAGATTATTTCCACATTTTTGCTAAGGACATCAGGTACAGTATTTTTGTATTGACACAGTTTTATTTCTCTTGGGTATACAAGGTTGGACAATTAATTTCGTGAACTCACCCCAGAAAAAGTGCTATATACCTCATTGCTGAATATCACTGCAGTCACCTTTGAAGCACTCCCCTTGGGAAGTTATGCACCAATGCCAGCGCCTAGTCCACCCTTCAGAGGAATTTTGGAACTCCTTTTCTGGAATGGCAAGGTTATAACACCTTACCGAACCGTTTGTACAGTGCTGCCAACATAAGCACATGGTGGCAAGTTCATGAACTTAATTGTCAGATTTTAGGTATGCCAACAGCTCTGATGGCCATTCCAGAAAAAGAGTTCCGAAATTGCTTTGAAGGGTGGATAGGCGCTGGCGTCGGTGCACAGCTTCCCAAGGGCAGTGCTCCAAAGGTGACCAGTGATACTCAGCAATGAGGTGTGTAGCACTTTGTCTAGGATGAGTTCGTAAAATTAATTATCTGACCTCGTATACCTAGGAGTAGAATTACTGGGTCAAATGAAAAGTCTTAGTTTAGCAGCATGAGGAACTGCCAAACAGTTTCCTAGAGTGGCTATCCCATTTTACATTCTCACCAGCAATGTATGAGAGTTCCAATTTTTCCACACATTTGCCAACATTTTTATTGTCTATTTTTTTTATTATAGCCAATCTAGCGGGTATAAAGTGGTATCTCATTGTAGTCTTAATTTCCATTTCCCTAATGACTGATAATATTGACATTTTTTCATGTACTTATTGGATATTTGTATATCTTCTTTGAGAAAACATCCATTCAGACTTTTGCCCATTTTTTATTTGGGTGATTTGTCTTTTCATTGTTCAATTATAAGAGTTCTTTATATATTCTGAATACAAGCCCCTTGCCAGATATACTACTGGCAAATATTTTCTCCCATTCTGTGGGTTATCTTTTCATAGTCATTATAGTAGCATTTCATGAACCAATATACAGAAATAAATTTTCTTTATTTTACTGAAGTTCAAGTTATTTATTTTTGTTGTTACAGTTGCTCATGCTTTTGGTGTCATATCTAATAAAACATTGCCTATTCCAAAGTAAAGGAGATTTTCTCCTACTATATGAGTTTTATCATTTTAGTTCTTATACTCAAGTCTATGGTTCATTTTGAGTTAATTTTTGCATATCATGTGAGGTATAGGTCCAAATTCATCCTTTTGTACAAGGATATCCAGATGTCCTAGTACTATTTATTGGAAAGACTATTATTTCCCCCACAAAATTGTCTTGGCACCCTAGTCAAAAATTAAAAACCATAGTGTGAAAGTTTATTTATGTGCTCTCAATTCTATTAATGTGATGTTTCTGTCTAGCCTTATGACAGTACCACACTATTTTGATTACTAATGGCTTTGAATTAGGTTTCAAAATAGAAAGTGTGAGTTCTCTAATTTCATTCTTCATTTTCAAGATGCTTTTAACAATTTTTTATGTAAAGTACCTTACATTTCCATGTGCTTTTTATATCAGCTTATAATTTCTACAAAAAGACTAGTTGGAATTTTGATAGGGATTGCATTGAGTCTATAGATCAATTTGCACAATATTGCTACCCTAACAATGTTAAATGTTTTGATTCATCAAAATGGGGTAACTTTCCATTTATTTAAATCCTCTTTAACTTCTTTCAATAATGTCTGGTAATTTTTGGTATATAAGTCTTGAACTTCATTTGCTAAATTTCTTCCTAGGTGTTATATTCTTCAGGTTGCTATTATAAGTGGAATTATTTTCTTAATTAGTTTTGCATGTTTGCTTGCACTGTATCTCTTTTAAGCTTCAAGATGAAAAATTAACTTACCCTTCATTCTAATTATTTATGTGATTTGTTTAAATGATGCACTCATTTTCATTTTAATTCTAAGTAATATACTTTCATTTTATTTTTAAATTTTATTTTTATTAAGTTATGGAAAGACTCATAAGTTATATACAGTATATTTGAATTGAAGTTAAGCTGGGTGCCTAACCTAGCAATCACATCACCTAGAATGAATTGCAGTACATTTCCAGTATCTTCCACTAGCTCTCATTGAACATTTACTGAATGCACAATACTAACAGTATCCTAGTAGGCCCCAATTGTTGAAAGTGCATTCATCCCTACCTAACAAGTAAACTGCATTTAATTCCCATGACTTCAGAAAACAGTTATAAGACTAAAACATAAACAAATACCCTCCTCATTTCAAGCTTACTGCTTTGATTAAATATTTGCATTTTTTCCACTAAAGGAAGCATTTCCTTTGACTGCCAAAGAAAGAAAAATGTACCAAGAACCTAAATTTCAATTTTACTTTGGGGGAACTCCACTCAAACCATTCCAAAACTACCACTATACTCTTGCCTTTTAAAATTATGCTAATGTTGTTGAAGGTATAAAATGTAATTATATGTCTTGGAAGAGAAATTAAGTAAATTCTGACTTCTATGTTTTCTTCCTGGCAAATATAACATGTATTCAAATGAAAAGTCACATTAGCTCAGTGATTCTGGACAACTTTGAGGATTAGTGGAAGTCAAATACCTAGCACCTGAAAAAATACAAACATTTAACATATAAAGTAAATATTTTGTACACAATTTTAAGGATGCATGATTAATCTGCAGCCCAGTCATAAATAAATGGACTGCAATGTAAGAACTTCCTCTCATATAACAGTTGAAAAAGATATATAACTATCACAGGTAAGTTCTAAGGAATATATAAACAAGATAAAAATCTCTCAAAACAGAATCTGAGTTCAGAGAAGGAAGAAGGTAGTGAGTTCTGGATCTGCTGAGTTCCGACACACAAAATTGGGAGAGTTTTACACTTAATATGTATTAGGTGTTAGAAGCTTTTCATGTATGTTTAAAGACAAAAAACAGCAGGCTCTCTTCATGAAAACACAGTCAGGAAAAAAGGGCCCTCCAATCTTGAAAAAGGATTGGTAAAACCTAATGGCTGTTTGAGGCTACAGCTTATATAAGATACTGATGTGCACAGCAGAAGGAAAGACAGTCTCGAAGACGGAACTTGAACAAGTCACTGGCTAGCTCAGCTTCATCTGATACGTGCTCAGTTTTATATTACATAAAATCTGGTTCTGGACTAGGTGTCTCCTAAGCTTGCTGGGGGCACCTACAAAAGCCTCTGGAAAAGGAGTGTATGGAGAAAATGGGGGAGAGAATCCCCTTATAAGATGAAATGGAAAGTTTAAAGCATGTGAAAACCACTATTAGAAGAGAGCCAAAATAAAAAATAGAGAATTCACTGTCAAAGAAATTTTAAAAATGAAACAAGCAAAAACTGACATTAAAAGAAGACATACAAATATGGCCAAGAGGTACATGAAAAGGTGCTCAATATCACTAATCATCAGGGAAATAAAAATTAAAACCATAATGAACTATCACCTCACACCTGTTAGAATGGCTAGTATCAAAACACCAAAAAGTAAGTGTTGTGGAGGCAAGAATGTGGAGAAAGAGGAACCTTTGTGCCCTGTTGGTGGGAATATATATTGATACAGCAACAATCGAAACAATAGGGAGGTTCTTCAAAAAATTAAAAATAGAACAGTATGTGATCCACTTTCCCACTTCTGGGTGTACACACAAAAGAAGTAAAATCAGTATCTTGAAGAGACATCTGCAATTCACAGTGTTCACTGCAGCATTATTCACAAAGCAACCTAAGTGTCCATTAATGAATTAATTGATAAAGAAATATAGTATGTGACATACACACCAGGAATATTATTCAGCCTTTAATATATAGGGAAATTCTGTCATAAAAACAAATAAATCTGGAGAAAAAGTTATGCTAAGTGAAAAGAAGGAAAAAAACAGAAAGACAACTATTTCATGATCTCACATGCAGAATATAAAAAATTCAAACTCATAGAAGCAGAGAGTAGAATGGTAGTACCCAAGGATTAAGGGATGGAAGCAATGAGGACATGTTGCTCAAAGGGTATGAAGATTCAGTTACAGGATGAGTAAATCCTGGAGATCTAATGTAGAGCATAATGACTATAGTTAATAACATGTATTGTGTAGTTGAAATTCGTTAAGAGAGTTTATCTTAAGTATTCTCATCACACACACATACATACACACACACATAAATAATATGAAGTGATGTATATGTTAATGAGCTTGATTGTGGTACTCTTTTCACAACGTATGTGTACATCAAAACATCACATTACACACCTTAAAAATATACCATTTTCATTTGTCACATACACCTCTATGAAAATGAAAAAAATGAGTGAAAATCAAACCAAATATGGAATAGCCTTCATAAAAAAGAATAAGAAATTGTGATACAATGATAGGAAAATAAGAAACATGAAGAAGGATTATAAATCTAGAAAAGAAAATCATGGTCTGAAATAAAATGCCATAACCAAGATAAAGTCTAAACAAAATGATCAAAGAGAGATTAGTGGATTAAAAAATTGTACTGATTAATTCACCTGGAATGAAGGACAGATAAAAACTTAGAGATAAGAAATGTCACTTCTAGTCTAAAATGCATCTAAGAAATTCCATAAAGGAAATAGAGAGGATAACATAGAAGAAATATCCTAAAAGATAATGGCTAAAAAATTTCAAAACTGAACAAATATTTTAGGATCGAAAGTACAGTACAAATAAAAATAAATTCCTATCAACATATATAATGTTAAATCTACAGAATCATCAAATAAAAGTGAAAATTCTAAAACTTACTAAAGGTATATTCAAAGTAACATAGAAATGAAATCCTGTTAGACAGCTAAACTGCTAGCATAGAAATAAATGCCTGATTTGTTTGTTCATTTATTTTAATCAGGCATAGATAAAGAGAACAAATTGATGGCTGCCAGAAAGGAGGGGGTTGGGAGGACGAGTATAAAACGTGAAGGACTTAAGATGTACAAATTGCCAAATATAAGAAGAGTCACAGGGATGTAAAGTACAGCATAAGGAATATAGTCAGTAATATTGTAACAACTAGGTATGGTGTCAGATAGGTACTAGACTTATCAAGGTGATCACTTCACAACTTATATAAATGTTGAATCCCTATGTTGTACACCTGAAACTAATGTTGTATGTAAACTGTAATTGAATGTTTTAAAAAATTAAAGAAAGAGTATAGAGACAAAAAATTAAAAAATAAAAATAAATAAGCACCTGAGCACAAGCGAACAGTCTTCAAAGTGTTGAGGCCAAGTAACTAAACCTAGAATTCCAAACTGAGGTAAAATATAACCCCAAAATGAGAACAAAATAAAAAACCTTTAGACTTACTAAAAAACGTTTACCTTCCCCAGACACTCACTATGTATGTAAACCACTGAAGGATGTACTGAAAGTGAAGTTCATGATTTTTTTTTTCTTATAGTCCCTTTTATTTTACTATAACTTTTATTTTAAATATATCATAATAATAAATTTAACAATCAAGTTACTTTTTTTAAAAGGGAAGAAAAGTAAGAGAATTTAACTGAAACAGAATTATGTAAATGAGAACAAAAAATGAGAGCAACAGTAACGGAGAAAACAGCTAATTTAGTAACAAATTAATTCAAAGATGGTTACAATAAAAAGGGCCAAATAAACTTTATGCAATATACAGGGTCCAGCAGAGGTAATGTCCTTTTTAAAGTAGTTAAAATATTATTATGTTATAGAACTACATGTTTATGATTTTGTAGTAAGAGATTTGGTATAAATTACCGGCTCATAAAAAAGGCCATTACTTCTGCCACAACTGGTATAATTGCATCATGGGCCTGATATGAAGTTTGAAAATTCTTCACATCCTCATGTATCCTGGAGAAAAATCCTTTCTGAAATTATTTAAAGAAACATTCCTGACTACATATACAAAATATGTGGACTGGAGGTACAGAAAGCACCCTAAGTATCTTCAGCTTTAGTACCTAACTTAGCACTCAGAACACCGTAGGTGATATAGATAATTTTCCGTTGAATGAATATTTGTAGAGAACAACAACAACAACAAAAAAAAATAACAAAAGTAACAAAAAAATAACAAGCAGTAACAAAAGACAGGTGTCAACATTGTGCTGTAAGTTATGCTGACTGATTCAGAAGTAAAAGAGATCACGTGTAAAAGGTATTGGGTGGCTCACAAAAGGGTTAGAAGGGCTGGAAAGCAGACTGGGAGCTAAGCCGCCAGCATCAATCTCCAAAACCGCAGTGCGGAATTGGGCAGGTGAGAAACACGCTGCTGCTGCCGCCTCCAAAACCCAGCTCCGCCCCTCCGTCCCCTAATAACAGCTCAATACCCCTGCCATCGCCCGCACGACAAACGGGAGAGTTTCGTACAGGAATTGCTTGCACTTTTTACTCACATCAGGAGTGAGTTCTTTCACACAGCACATCTGGGTGGTGGAGCCCAAGTCATATGCCTGCATCTCAGTGGCACGAGAGACTGAAATCTGAGTTCTGGTTTCCATGTTGGGGAGGAGGTGGTCATAATGTAGGAATGTCCCCAAATATAGAAAAGCTGTTCATAAGATGACAAGCAGCCACAGCCATGACAAATGTCTACAACATGCTTACAAAAATAGGAATACCCACTACATAATTCCCCACCTACGGCTATGTAGTAAGTGTCATTTAAGGCCATTAAGTACTCCTCCACAGCAGCACTTTTGAGGACGGCACAGCACCTCGTTAAGTGGATGTACCGTAATGTGTTTTAGCCATTCCTGTGATTAGACATGCAGGCGGTTTCCAGATTTTCATTATGGGTACTTAACTCCTGATCATTGGCCTCAGGCAAAGTTACGACTTCAGAGACATTGTTAAATGTCCTCCACCACGTCCCTTTCACCCCACACCATTCAGTTGCCTCACACATTTCCTACTGCCTCCAGGTAACAAGCTTAGAACATGCCACTATGGTTGGGAGCTCCAGCTCCTGGTTCACAGTTTCCCGTTCCTCCCTGTTCACTGCCATGACCAGGGGTGCAACTCACCTTCAAAGCGATTTCCTGGGCATTGTTTACACTGTGAGGTTCATCCCATCACCATTTCTATAGTCCATTTGGTTAGCCGTGTGTTAGGTTCTCGTCATCTCCTAAAAGTGCTTAACCCCTGAAAACTAGGACTTCCAAATACATCTTTTAGAGCAGGGCTGGGCAAGATGTTGATCGCAGTCCACCAGTGGACAGCTAAGCAATTTTAGGGTGACTGCCTGAATTAAGTAAAAGTCTTTTAACACCATATATTTGAGACCCCGTCCCATCTCTCCTATCCAGCTCGCCCACACCCTCAGATAGCCACTAACCACTAAACTACTGACTATGTCCATGAGTTTTTGCTTCTTTGCTGCTTTCAGCTTTGTGTTCCACAGATGAGTGACATCATATGCTTTCTGCTTTTCTCTGTCTGGCTCCTTTCGCTCTGCATGATGGTCTCTGGGTGTTGAACACACAGTGCAATCAATACATGGATGATGTGGTACAGAACTGTTCACCTGGAACCTGAGTAATTTTTGCTGACCAATGGCACTCCAAAAAATTTAACAATTAAAAAAACTTACATGAAGCCAAGTAAAATTCTAATTATTTGGAATTACTTTAGCTAAAAACCAACCATTCTAAAGAAAAAAAAAGAGAAGTCTTGCAGCAGACACCACATTACACCAGGGCCTAGCAGCTAGGCACATATTTCACACATGCACAGCTGCAGGAGGTGAGAATTGGCTCTTCACAATTGAGGCAGTGGTACGCATATGTACTTGGGGAAGTGAAAATAAATATTAATAGCTAGTGGGTCACGATACTTGAAAAAATTAGAAGTAGTCCTTGCCCTGAAAAAGTCTCTGCACAGACCTATTTCACAGTATAATCTCAAGGTCATCTGCTTCTGGGTACAGTATTGGAATAATGGTTAAAATCAAGAGTTTTAAAGCTAGTTGGCTCTGGTGTCATAATATTACATAAGTAAGTTAGCTTCTGTCAGTCTCAACTTATTTACAAAATGTAAATCACAACACTACTAAACCAAACAAAGGATCACAATACTATTTACATTATAGAATTGCTATAATAGAATTGCTATAAGGGTTAAATAACTCATGTGAAGTACTTAGCAGAGTACCAAGCACATAGTAAGTGATGAAGAAACATTAACTATTAAAATCAGCCATACACAATTGCCATTTTTGTGGGGCCTTTGAAGTTTCACATACATTATTATTATTTCACTACAACCTTATCAACATTAACTTCCAGAAATGAACTTTTTATCAGCACCAAAACCTCTAGTCTTTTGACCGTCATTATGGTCCTGGGCCATCAGCCCTGTCCCACCTTCATTTCCCTGATATCCATCTTAGACCCCACATGGTCCTTTACGAAAACGTATTCCTTATCTCCTTAAAAATAATCCATATATGTTTTTTTTTCTTTGCATGCCCACAACTTGTTTTCCCAAGTATGTCATTCAGCTTTCTACTACAGTGAGGACTCATGAATGATACATGTCTGTGTATACATGTCTGTCCTTCACTGGATTGTGTACCCTGGAGCACAGAAGCCCACTCCACCCATCTATCTATTCATAGTTATCCCTAATCCCAGTGCTGAATGTTTGGGACAAGCTGTGCTTAGCTGAAATGAAATTAAACTGCTGAGCAATGGATTTCTTGGCAAATAACTTAGGCTGTTTCACACCTACTTAGAAATTGCTGGTGATTTGTATTGTAACAGCTTTGATTTGTATCTTAAATTGAACCTTACTATGTCTACAAACTGTAACTCACACAGAGAAAAGCTAAGATTCTGCTCTTCTTTTATATTACCTTTGATACCTCAGATTACTTAGCTTCAAAAAATAAATCACTTTCTCATAATTCCATGATGTATTTCTTCAGAATATCTCCTTCTTATTAAAATATACATAAGTAAGTATACATGTATATGTATATGAGGTCTGTCTGGAAAGTATCCAGCCATGTAATATGAAAAACAGAGGCATTAATGGCTGGATTTTTCCTGGACAGCCCTCAGATACATACATACATATATCGACCTTTTTCAAAAGTAATGCATGAATATATTCTCAAAGGAAAAAGTTAAAATTATAGAAATCAATTTAAAAAACAGCAAAAGTTTCCTCTTCCAATTACAGTCTCCCAACCACAAAAAAAGAACACTACTAATAATTTGTTACATATCCAGGATTTTTTCTGGCCATTTACATAGATATAAACATATTTAAATATATGAAGTTTTTGAAACATAAATGGTACCCTCTTCTACATATTTTTGACAACTTGATTTTATTTTCACTTAATATATATCAAAGAGGTCTTTCCATGTGAGAGTACAAATAGTTCTTCATTCTTTAGATGGCTACATGGGCACCATGGTATAAACAGAGCATTATTTGTTTGACTTTTCCCCTATTGGTGGACATTTAGATGCAAATACTTATCACTATTACAAATGATACCACAATGTGCATTCTGGATTTATTTTTTTTGTTTTTTTTTTGTTTTTTTTTGTTTTTTGTTTTTTGTTTTTTGCTTTTTGGTATGTGGGTAGCTCCCTGACTGGGAATCGAACCCAGGCCGCAGCGCTGACAGCGCCAGCGCGGAAGCCTTAAGCCACTACACCATCAGGGAACTCCCTCACAATGTGCATTCTGGTACACACATCTCTGCACACAATAGATTAACTGTTTTTAAGGATAAATAGCTAAAGGTCCCCTCTACTTTTAAATACATCTAAATTTCTATTAATCCATATTACTGTCTCCTTCCTGTTATGTACCAATGATTGCTTATACTTTCAGGTCAGAAAGGCAGAAAATGATGCCCACAAGTTCCCAGAAATGTAATGATCAGCCTTCATAATCAAATTTCACATCTGTCTATACAATAATTCACCTTCAAGTCAGTCTATGTCATTAGCCCAGAACTCAGTGTCCCCATTCTTTGGTTGCTCTGCTAATTACAACCTCACCTTACGGGTAATTCTCAACAGTTTGGAAAGTCTGACGTAGGGTACAAGGAGGCAGAACTCCTGGGCAACAAGGGTTCATGCAAAGTCCTAATCAAAAAAGGAGCCCACCCAAAAGGAAACAGAGTGGTGGGGAACCAAATATCAAAGGTAGCTGGTGTGGAAAATCTGAGGCTAAAATCAACTCTTTTTCATCTAATTTCCTTTATCATCTGTTACAGAACTTTTTGCTTAAACTATTCTTGACTAAACCTTCTGCCTGTTCCTGATAGAAGTCAATGTGGCAGGAGACACTGAAACAACTGAGCTGGATGCCAAATTTGCAAGGTGGTTCCTGGGTGGGGCTGTGAATCCACAGTTGCTTTATCAAGGAAGCTCACCCAACACACTCAGTTCTCCACTTCCCTCCGCCCACAGTCAGCACAGATTTGATAAGCTGGAGGCCAAGACAGAGAGTGAAAGCAGTGATGGAAATTGTAAGGTACATAGGAACTCTAAAAATATACAATCTTGTTTCAACTGATCAGCATCATAGTGTCGCATTTGATAGGTTGCATGGCTGCCTATGGGCTCTGCTGTCTCACAAGGGCAACCTCCAAGCCCAGTGGCTACAGTGGCTACCACAATGACACCTCTACATGCTAGATGCTAGCTCTGAGAATCTACAGTGCAAAACATTTCCTTTATCACTCACTAGGTATACATCTACCATGCCTAAGAAACAAAAATGAAATATTATGAAGTCATATGTGAGAATTTTATAGCCTAATAAGAAGACAGGACAGGTCATGGGGAGGGAAGAGGCAGATTTTAATGGTTCACACACTTACTTTTAAGATTTATAAAGCCAATGGCAAAAATGTACCCCACTGAGAAGAATCTAAGTAAAAGTGATCTGCAGAATGGACAAGTACAGAGACTGAGTTGGGAAACTCATCATTGCTCAAGAGATGATATTTTTTCAATACAGTAGAACAGGCTTAAAAAGAGTAGTTAGAGGAATACAAGTTATCAGATTTTCCACAATGACTGCCTCTGTAGAACTTCCCTAGACGATTCTTCAACTTTATATGATAAACCCACTGCCCAACTCAATTATGTTCCACTTACCAAGTACAGCTTGCACTATAACATTTCAAGTGATGTCACAGATGTGTGCTTTGGCATAAGGGTATGGCTGCTGTCCCGAATGGGGCTTTGGAAGGGGAAAGGGCAGTGCCTGATAATTGACCCCTACAGCCCTGCACCTAGAATGTGCCTGTTCACAGAAACAGGAGGATAAAAAAATATATCTCAGTCAAAACCCATTTCAGGAAGATGAAACACTCTGAAAGACACAAAGAGTCCTATTATTTCTAAAAGCTTATCTATGCATTGTGCTAGCCTGGAATACTTGAGTTTAGAAAAAAAAAAAAACAACTCTTTGTTCAACACTTCAAAAGATAGGAGAAAGGAGTGGGGTAAGGAGAGGAAGGAACACTGTACCAAGCCAAACCCTTTTCTTATCAGTCCAACCCATTAGTGTTTAGTTTTCTGAACACTGGTCCTGTATGTTCCGATTGTATAAGCTATGATGAGGGCAGAAAGAAAGTATAAGTTAGAGTCCGTGGTTTAGAAAGTTTTACTGTTGCCAGGGAAATGAGATTCACATACATTAAAGTATTAGAAAAGAGTACATTGTTTTTCTGTTTATTTATTTACTTCCAACCTCATTCCCCCCAAGGACTGGTGATTACTTACAAAAATATACACAAAAAGAAAATGATACAATAAATAATTGACAAAGTAAAGCCAAAAGGGAAGATACAGTAGAAAATAATAAAACCAGGTTTTAGATTAAATAAAGAAATGTACAATATGCTCTCCAGGCTAGCAGTGATCTATAAATTAGGTTTAAAGTTTTGAGAGCCTTAAGCATAGGCAGTCAATTGCACGGGAAATGATGTAGAGAGCTGACTTGTGTCAGAATGAGAGGGCAACCATTGCCTAACCTAGCTGCCCAGTAGTAGCACCTGGGAAGGTTTTTAAAAATTGAATAATGAACCACACTTTCTGAGGCAAGTAGAGGAGAGAATGCTGAGAATCTGCATCTTTGAAAAACATCCCTGAAGGGGATATGATGATATCAGTCCTCATTCTGGGAACCACAGCTGTAAGGATTTAGAAATGGAAGGGTGAAGGGGAACCTCTGGAATTCAGACTGCAAGAATTATGGAGGATGTGAAATTCAAGGTGGGCTTCTAAGTTTGAATGGTGCTTTGATAGGTAGAAATGAGGACAGAGGGCATTCCAGGTATAGGTGAGGGCAGGAGCCAAATCACAGAAGCAGGAGGCAGCCTGATGCCCTGGAGGGGATTGCACCACCCCTAGTCATTCTGGAGTGAATGTGAAGGGCCCCATGACACTATTTAATCTATTCTTTAATCCATACAATTTAATTAAATCACAAAAAAATTAATGAGGCTACCTACACAACAATAAAGGATAAAACTAAAATAGAGATGAGTGGAAAGGTATGTATTAGTTATCTACTGCTGTATAACAAACTAGCACAAATTGGGTGGCTAAAAATAGTGCACATTCTCTACCTCACAGCTGCCATGGGTTAGGAATCTGAGAACAGCTCAGCTGAGACCTCTGCTTAAGGTCTCATAAGGCTGAAATCAAGGTGTCGGCAAGCTTGAGGTCTGATCTGAGGCCTGGAGTTTTCTTCTGAGCTCATGTGGTTGCTGACAGAATTAAATATCCTTGCATCTGTAGAACTCATAGTGACTTGATTTTTAAAGGTCAGGAGAAATGTCCCTGACCTTCAATTCTCTAACCTCCAGACAATCTTTAAGGGACTTTCCTAAGTAGGTCAGGGCCACCCAAGAATACCTCCTCTTTTTATTACCTCTAAGTCAACTAATTATGGACTTTAATTACATTTGCAAAAATCTCCCCTTTGCCATAGAATGTAATAGGAGCGACATTCATCCTATGCTCAGGCCCTGCCCACACTCAAGAGGGACGGAATTATACTACAGGAGCTTACACAGCAAGGGGTTGGGTTCTTGGGTTCCATCATAGAATTCTGTCTACCACAAAGTACAAAGGTGAGAGAATGAAAAACTGTAAATAAGGAGAATATATGAGCCAACAGACCACTTGTAATTAACATGTGAATTTGGCTCTGAGCTTCCTGGCAGTAGAAGTAAAAAGGAGACATAATTAGAGTTCCTAGTATAGACTTACATAAGGTATTTCTCATGTCTTCACATAGATATCATAAAATGATGTAGCATCAATATAAAGTGGAAGAGAAAAGATAGAGTTAAGTGGCATTTGATCCCAAGTAACTCTCTGTCAAGAAGAGGACGTTTGCCCCCACCGCCATACCATGGGAAATCAGCAATGATGGGAACACAGTTCAATGGGGGCACTTGATCGATATCAGATATCATACTGACTAGGGGACCCATAACAGAGATTAACCACAAAGATGCACCATGAGTTATTTCAGGGTAAGTGAAAATACTGAAGTGCAAACATAAACCCAAGTTAGAAATGAAAGGGAGCAAATATGTGGAAGAGACAGGAGCAGAAGTTCAAGTACTACACAGCCTCCAATGAGTCTCACAAAAATGTCGCCTTGTTCTGTGCCTGTGAGTGTTACCTGGCTTCCTCCCTTGGGCATCTTACAAGTATCACTTGATCTCTGACAGAGCTGACAGAATGTCTCCCCTTTCCCTTATGGTTCTCATAATTGGTTCAAAACATTCAGTAGAATGAACTGGGTCAACCTGTGTTCCATTCACACTCTAACATAAACCTGCAGTTGCATGCAAACTATTCTTCTTTCCTCCATTTACTAACATATTGTCTCTTTTTGTGAACCCACTCAATTCCACCACTTCCAGCTCAGGCTCATGTCACAGTCTCCCTTCCTTGAATAGCCTCTGCCCTCACACACAGAGTCAGCACTGTCTGTGTAATCACTCCTGTTTCCTCATGTCTTGTCTCCTACAGTCTGACCACCTGGTCCACAGCAATGACATCTCACAACCTCTTTCAACTATCAGTTTCCATAGAGCATGTTGATGTAGATTTAGAGAGCCTATAGATGGAAGAGGCCTTGATATCTTCCAGCTCATCTTCCATCTCAAAGTCAAGACCATCCCATCACTGTTGGAGCACTTCCATGGACAGCAACAATTTCATAAGGTCCCAGCTTCTTTCTGTGAATGTCCAAATAATCCAAAGTTCTGCCTAATGCTAGGCCACACTGCTTCTCTTTAACTTTCATACTTAAGTAGCAGTGAAAGTTAAATAGTGTTCTCTTGGGTAAATTAAAACACCACATGGACCTTCATATATTGTTAGTGGGAATATGAAGTGGTATGACCACTTTGGAAAATTGTTTGGCTCTGTCTTCTAGATATCCTATAATGCTGCGATCACATACACATACGTACGTACACACACACACACACTCACACTCAACAAATACGTGTGTGTTTGTTCACAAAGAAACATGTACTAGAACAACCATAGCAGTACTATTTATAATGGGCCCAAACTGGAAACAATCCAAATGCCCATCGACAGTAGAAAGAATATATTATGATATAGTCACACAATGGAATACTGTACAATGAGCATAAACACTCTACAATTAAACACAGTAATGTGGGTGAATCACATAAACACTATTTTAACGACAGAAACTTATATGTATTGTGTGATTCCATTTACAAAGAGTACAAAACCAGGCAAAATTAATCTGTGCTACTAGACAGAAGTCAGCACACGAATTACCTTAGGGCTGTGACTGAAAGGAACCTCAGGAGGGTTTCTGAGGTACTGGTCACATTTCCTGACCTGAGAGCTGACAGTAAAGGTATATTCAGTTTGTAAAATTTATCAAGTTGTGTATTAATGTGCACTGAACTGTGTGTGTGTGTGTGAGAGAGAGAGAGAGAGAGAGAGTATATTTCAAAAGTTTAAAAATCCTTTTCCTCCTCCAAATAACCTAAATAAAATTTCTTTAGCCATTTCTCATAGATTTGGGTTCTAGAATGTTCATGATCCTGGTCATCTACTTATGAAACTTTTTATTTGGCAAAGCTTCTGTCATTCGTTTGGAACGTAATCATATTGATCTGAGTGTTTTTAGACGTCCATGTGGGTCCTTTCCTCTAATAGTTGTGAGCCCCATGAAGACAGGTATTTTTCCCTCTGTACTAAGTGTCTGTTGCACACTCAAAAACACTCTTCTTTCCTCTCCTTCCTTAGCAAGTGCAGATAAAGGAGACTGAATTTATCTGGGGCCTATTTGATAAATCAACCCAAGTATGTGCTTCTTTTTAAAATAAAATAAATATTTAATACTAATTTAACTGGTAAAACCAAATTTATTTTTGCTCTCTTCCCTCAAGTTGATCTAAGAACTGACCTCTGCCCTGACTTATGAACCCCTTTCAGATGCTTCCAGATGCAGAGGTGGAGACTATCATCCAGCAGACTCCTCTAAAAGACCTGATTCCGTATTTCTTACTTCCGCCCCGCTTCATCACTCATAAATTGACCTAATATCCGAACATCTTTCTTATAACTTCTCTTCTCAAGGAAAAAACATACTAATTTGGACAATGAAATAATGAAAAACATTCTTATTCCTATAAAGTAAGTGGTATCACCTTTATTAATGGGCCAAATAGAAGGTGAGATACATGAGTAAGGGCATACACACCGTATGTCTAATGAGAAGCAAGGATTCTGGGTTCCAAACCCAATGGAACGAATGGAATGGAAATGTGCATGATGTTGCTGAGGCTTCTGGCTGACAACTTATCCTTCCAGGGCAAACACTGTCAAAAAAATCTACAGACATTCACATCATGAATGCTGTTCTTCTCTCTGCTTGCACACTCATTTGCACGCTTGGCATCTGACAAGCAGCTGGGTTGATGCTTAAAGTTTGTTGAATTTTCCTTTCCCACTTTGTACAGATTTTTTTTTTCTCAGAGAATAATTATGGACATCAGTCACTTCAACAAAAAAAATGAGAGAGGCCAAATCCTCGACCACATTCATAGTCCTGTCACCAGGCCACCTTTATAACCAATGGCTTGGTCTATACAAGCACAGCCCACCCCTCTTCAGACACAGACACACACACACACACACACACACACACACACATACACACAATGCATGCATATGTGTGTATACACACATATATATATAAATCTATATTTCATCATTTATATAGAGTTCGTATATATTTAGATATAGATATAGAGAGAAATATAGATATGAAAGAGAGAATAAAATTATCAATGTGCAAAGATTCTTACAAAATCCATTGAGGAACTATCTCTAGAAAATTGAAGACACATGTCAGGCCTTTATAAAGATCATACAAAGCAAAGGAGGGAAAATCTAAGAAAGCTAGTCATGCAGAAACTATTAAATCAAAGAGTAAAGACAATTATAACATCTGCTAATCTTCTGTGGAGATTATAATTAAATGCTTGGGAGAAATACCCTTTCAGGGGTGATCCTTTAACATCTGTCATGTGGGCACACAACATTATGCAGTGACACATCACTTCGGCACTTTGGGAAAATGGGACTCCTGGAGATCACAGACACTGCAGAAGTCCCCTTGCCCACAGCCCAGACCTATGCCCACAGTCCTGGGGCAGGGGCTTTGCTCCTCGGTGCTTTGTGTTGTGAGCCAGACTGCAGGCATTTAGTGTTGAGGAATTATAGGATCAGAGGGCCAGAAATGGCCTTTGGACTATCTCATTTGCCCCTTCACTTTGCAAACGGGGACACTGGGTCCCATGTCCTACAGCTGACATGGGACAGGATTTGACAAGCAGCGTTATTCCATTCTCTGTCCAGACCGCACTCCACTCCACCATGCCGCTTGCTGCTTCAGTGTCTCGCTCACTTCGGCTTGTAATTTGGACATGTTCTTTTAACAGGATCGGTATTACAATGAGGCCTTGGGGTATCTGAAATTTATGGGCAGGTTAAAAAAAACTGAAATGATTCCCTTCTTCTCTATATCCCTTTCCACTGACCATCATCAGTTCTCTTCTACTGCCCTTTCTGGGGAGGAAGGAGGGCAGGAGAGGTAAATGAAGATAAAGAAGAAGAGAAAAAGGAAAGAGGAACTAGAGGGACCGGTGGACAGAAATAAGATGGAGAGATACAAGGAAAGAGACGTAAGGTGAGAGAGAAAGGGATGGGGAAGAGGAGGGGAGCAAGGGGAGCGAGAGGAGTGAGGGAAGGGGTCCAAGGATGCAGAAAATGGGTATCAAGTTAAGACCCCACGAAAAGGATCTGAACACTCCTTACTCCCATCCTACTCCATAACCTGGCTCCACTGCCCTACGAATAAGTGGTTCTGTACATAGAAAAGACCACGGGACCTGGTCGTTTTGCCAAACAAAATGCAAAGATGATAAAGCCAGGAGCATCACATAAACAGATGCAATGTGCTGAGCAATGAAAAATATGCACATATGGTGAGAGCATAATAGATGCATTCACAGCCCAGGAACGGGTTGGGGGTGGGTAGTCCCCTTGGTGGTTGTTTTGGACTGCAAATACTGGTATGTGCCAAAATGGTAAGTAAATGGGGCTCTTGACATTTGGCATGGGGATTAAACAAAGCCCTATGACCCGGATGCAGAGTGCTGTCATCAGCCCTCTCATTTCCCTTCAGCAATCACCTACTTAGGAGGGCCTATTATGTCTTCAATGACAAGGAGCCAATAGTGATGATAATGGTCACCATGTATTGGGCCAAGTCTACGGTGGTGCTGGCACTTTAGGTAATTCACCTCGTTTAATGCTCACACTCATACTATAAAGAGGTAATACAACTTAAATATCTGGTTCAGTCTTGCTGTGCAATCTGGAACAAATTAATTTCTTGGTACTTTGGTTTTCTCATCTATAAAATGGGGTTAATAGTAATATCTATCTCATGGAGTTATTTTCAGGAAAAATGAGACAATATTAATAAAAAGCACAAGATAGCCAGACACACTATAAATACTTCATAAATGTTAGGTGAAATCACTATTGCTATTACTACATTTTATGAACAAGGAAACCAAGCTTAATGAAGTTAAATAGCCTGCCTCAAATCAATGGAAATCAGAATAGATTAAAACCCAGAGTACATGACATGTGGGCATAAGCTGTGACTGTTTTCTGTTATTTTATCTGTATTAACTAACTCCAAAGATTCAATGCAGCCTCTTAGGAAAATGGTATCCAGAAAATCTCCAGCCCAACCTGGGAAACATAAAGGGACGCACCTTCTTCAGATCAGAACATCTTCTGCTTCTCACTCTCTTGTCCACATCAATGAGAAAAGAAAAGAAATCCTGGTCCATTCTCTTCTTTATTTATTCTCACACCTGTAAGCCCTCATTTGACAAATGCCACGAATACTGATGCGTACGTGACTAGAAATAAATAGGCACTCGCTCACTCCTTGAAAGTTAGGTGAAAAGCAAGGTCATACCTTCATGTCTTGAGTCCACAAGCATTTTAAGTGCCATGAGATGTGAATGTCATCAGTTGAGTTATAAAGAGGAATGTTTTCATATGTACAAAAAATGAAGAGGAGAAAGCACCAAATTAAAGTCTGAAAACTTCCTTATATCCAACCATTTACAAATATTTGTTGAATGCCTACCATTTGCCAGCCACTGTTCTATGTGCTAAGGCCACAATATTAAACAAGATACCCATAGCTCTGCCTTCATGGAACTGAAAGCCTAGAAGGGGAGATGTTCTTAATCAAACAGACACATGACCAAATAAGTAAACTAGTGATAAGTGCTATAAAACAAGTACCTGAAGATACCAGCACACGTAACAAGAAGGGAAAGCTCGCCAGAAGAAGGACCGCTTAGGCTGAGGAGTCCTTGTCCCACAGAGGATGGCGGGACAGAGAGGCAAGCCCTCCTAAAAAGGCAAGGTTCTGGAGGGCAGGTAGAACTAAAAACAGGCCAGGGAGTAGCAAGAGAACAGCGCCGCACTAAGCCACATTTTAGAAAAGGCAGCTCAGCTCCCCGCAACTCCCGTGTCCCTCACTGGACAATGAGTGTGATGGGGCTGAATGGCAGGATCCCGAAGAGGAGGTTCTGGTCCAGACGCAGGGAACAGAAAACCCATTTTTGTTGGGAGTGGGGCTCACTCACATGCAGGAAGCAAGTAAAACCTGCTCCTAGGACAGGAACACCTTTTTGTCCCTTCATATTCAACAGTCAAAACTATTCCAGTTTCCCAAAAGGCTGAGACGGTGCTCTAACTCCAAAAGAAAGGTCATGTATAGATTTTAGGGCTTGGTACCCAAGTCCTGTCCTGTTTGATGGCCTATTAATGACCTATCTGGTCTCCAATTTCCCCCTAAGAAAACAATGGCAATGAAAAGTTAAGACTTCTGATTTATCCGGTTAGAACGAAATACAATGCACTTTAAAAAATTAATTGAGAGTAGTTTTACTGCTATCTATCAGGTGTCCTAAAAACAACAGCTTCTTTAACAAGACTAACTGTTGTAACTGGTCTGCATGTGAGTTTATTCAGTTTAATAAGGCCCTCTACTGGCAGTCTCCAAAAACACATTCTCTTTCAAATTATTTTCAGTAAACTATTTTAACTACTCCTAAAAATAAAGTACCTCACATTCCTGACTATACAAATCTGGGCTGAAAGAATGAATGAAAAAAAAGAAAGGGAAGAAATAAATGTCATTTTGAGTGGAACCGGCATTCACCTAATCATAAAATAACATGATATGAAACATCATTTGCTTTCCTCTGATGAAGATGCCAAGGGTACTCAGAAATGAAGGTTATGTCTTACATTAAAATACAGGGGCTGTCTGGAAAGTACCCAGCCCTGTAAGATTAAAAATAAAGGCATTTATAGCTGGCTTTTTCCAGATAGCCATGGAACTACAAAACCAAATTATGAATGTTATTTACCAACTACAATAAACCATACAGCTTTTTTCTCATTGACCACATACAATCAACTGACCGTAATTAGAATAAAAGGAATGTTGAAGGCAGGTCTCTTAAATTGTTTCTGGTATTACACAACTAATCATTAAATTCTCCCACTTGACAACTGACCAAAAAAAACAGTGTATGTTGACTTTAGAATTTAATTATTCATGTAAGAAGAGTGTTTTAAATGGGTTATCCTGGACACATTTGTCAAAGGTCTGTTTTAACAACTGGGAAATTTTAACTATAGATTCCTAGAAAACTAAGTAAAGTTTTTAAATGAGGCAATTATCAACTTGAGGAAGAATATTTTTAACAGGAGGGAAATACAATCCCAATAAATGATTTGACTCAATAGTAAACATTATATGTAATCATGATAAAATTAATACTGAACGTACATTTAATCAACAACTGAGACATAATTTATTGGCAAACAGGGACGGTGCAGGAGGTATAAAAATATATATATTGTAATCTACCATAGTAAGGAATAAATAAATTGATACTATAAACAGATGAAAATATTATTTAGAAATACCACAAAAAAAGCAGCTAGAAGAGGAGAAAAAGCCCCTGAGGAACAGGATTGGGGAATGGGGAGGGAGGGAGGCTCAGAGGACAGCAAGATATAAGTATCTTCATGTACCTATGCAATGCATTTTAGCACTATCATTCAGTACATATGCTAAATGATATATAGACACGCACTAATATATAATAGTTATATATTTATATAAAAATGTTAGTACTATTTCTTTTTCTAAATTATGAGCATGTATTATTTGATTTACTAAAAGTTTCTAAAAACTGACAATGAAAACCATTTGGGACTTATCTTTTGGATCAGTCTTCTGTTTCCAGATTCAATTTGCCAAATGAAGCAAGTACCCTTAATGGAGTAGCTTGTCAGACATGCATCTTGACACTAACACTTCTTCCCACATTTCGGAACTAACAGTTCTCCCTTCAACAACATAGCATTTATCTGCTATATTATTATATGAGCTTATATTCCAAAATGGGTTTGGGACTTTCCTTTTGAACTCAATCCATTGGGTTTCTATAGTGCATCCAAATTCTACTCAAAGGAGTCACTAATCCAGAAAGTGTATCTCTAAGAGGAGAGGTCTGGTTTCTTGCCCTGAAAATACAAGATTAATTTATGTAACTACTGACTGGGAAGTACCTTGTATAATTAAGGCTTCCAAACCGACATGACACACTTCGTTAGACAAGTATGTACTGGGGCATAGTAAATGTTGTGGGTAATGTTCTGTGTATCTGAGAGATTTATTATTTTATCTACAAAAAAAGCACAATTGGGAATCCAAAATTCCAAAAGTATTAGAGATACAGAGAAAATTAACGCTACCAGGTAACTTGTAGTTAACTGGTTCTATGATTTGCCAGTGTTCAACCTCAAGCACCTGGCTGTTTAAATCCACTATCACAAAATACCACTACCTTTCTGGGTAAACTTTCCTAGGCACCAACCAAATGGCCAACCGTTTTTCCAATTTCTTTTCTTTTTTTTTAACCTATCTCCCCTGGATTACACTACTGACCAAGCCAAACTCAGCCTACCAACACTCATACCAAGAATGAAAATAATCTTGATGTTTAGCCATAAACTTGAGCTAACATGCACACATATATATGTCTGAGATTAAAAGAAAAACAAAAATACCAAAGGACTGGCCATGGGCTTTAAACTCTGAAAGACAAGAAAATGTGAACTGCCATTTCAACCACATGGCACCTAGAGCTGTTCGTGTGATATGCTGCTCTATTAGTACAATCAGTTCAGGGGAAGACAAGAAAAATCAAAGCTCCATTATGGGCAAAGCTCATGAGAAAAATGGCCTTCCACATCCAGAGAGCAATACAATGAAAGGTCAAGGATATGGGCTCGGGGTTCAAATCCTGCCTCTCCCTCTTACCATCCATGTGACCTTTGCACATGACTTCACCTTTCTGCACCTCAGTATCTTTGCCTGGAAAATGAGTATAATGATCATCATGAGAGAGCACATGCAAAGAACTCAGAAGTGCATCTACTATACAGTAATCAATAGCAATTATGGAAAAGAACACAGTTTAAATTTTCTCTTATGGGGTCAATCAAGCATGCATTCATTTTTTTCTTCATAAGTTATTGGGAACTCGCTCTGTGCCAAGTGCTGAGCTGTGCATGAGATCAGAAATTTGGCAAGGGCCCGTAGGATACAGCGGTGCCACAGGCAAAAGCATAAAGGTATAGAGGCGTTAAAGAACATACAAGCCCAGCCAGTCCAGGTAACAGAAAGCAGGTCTGGTAGCTAAGCCAGTAATTCCCATCCATCACCTGAGGAACTTTTTAACTACGCCTGTGCCTGAATCTCACCTTGCAGATGCTGGTTCATTAAGTCTTGAGTGGAACGTGGGCATCTGCAAGGTAAATAGCAATGACAATAGCAAATACTCATTAGTATTACTATATCCCTGGTGTTGTGCTAAGTGTTTTAGCTATAATAATTCATTTAATCATCCCCAGGCCTCCATAAGATAAGCACTCTTATTATCCACATCTTAAAGGTGAAGAATTGAAAAAGTTAAGTGAATTAACCAAGATTAAAGCCAGTAAGCAGTGGAGGCAGGACTTGAGCCCATGCAGGTTGGTTCCCATCCATGTCCTCAGTCACTGTGCCATGCTGCCCCTCAACCCTCCATGAAGGTTCAGGTGAGCTCTCAGACCAGGAACCTCTGGGACAGATATAAAAGGGGAGTAAAGAGATATGAGCCATGTAGGCTGGCCTCGTCTGCATGCTAAACAGTCAGGCACTGAGGGCCTTCAACTATAGTGAAGGAGAATTTAAAGCCACTCAGCACACTTCTGTGATATTTTTGTCAGCCAAATGCAGAGGCTGGGTGTTTGATGCAGGCAAAAAGATATTTAAGATTAGCAACTGACTAATTCATTTATTTAACATTATACATTGAACAACTACTCAATACTAGATGCCATGGATATAGAAAGTCATTAAAACATAGCCCTTTTTTCTCCATGAAAAGAGGTATTAACTATGTGGCAAAGAACCCCAGATCCCACAGCAAAAGTCAGCACAAGATGCCACAAAGGTCCAAAGAAGAAAATCATCACTTCGACCTGCAAAGTCCACAGAGACATCCCATAGGCATGGGTGCCAGGGGCAAGGAAGGTTCCAGAGAGAAATGGAATGCAGGGTGTGAGTGGAGTGGAGTTAAATGTTAGAAACTGAGGTCCAGGCTGGAGGGAGAAAATGAAGGTTGAGGAAG
Organism: Lyroderma lyra; assembly: GCA_004026885.1. NCBI lineage: Eukaryota > Metazoa > Chordata > Mammalia > Chiroptera > Megadermatidae > Lyroderma > Lyroderma lyra. Next base: position 246,406 of record PVJL010001088.1, on the reverse strand, counting down.
GATGAATGAGAAAGAGAAGTTTCTACCAGCAGGAGGGGTGCCATAGAGGCGGAAGAAAAGCCAGGTGAGGTCAATTAAGAGAAGTTTGAGACATAAAGGTAAAGCAGAAGCACAAAATGTCAAACATGGGAACCACCTTAGGTCTCTGAATCTGCACCTAATGCAAAAATGCCTTCAGTACTATCTCAACTGTAAAACAATCACAGAGTTCTCTTTGGTTCTCTAGTGAAAATAATGAGGAACAGAGATGTTAAAAAACACACTCAGGACCAAAGACAAAGCAGAAATGTTCTGTCTCTGACGAACCACCCTCATCGCTACACCTTCACACAGTCCCTGATGCTACAAGGAGGCCCCCTAACCACGTGTGGGCCCTACTCCTTTTATAAGCCCTAAGAACTAAAACGTGGAACCCATGAGCACAGGGACTTACTTTGCAGTCACAGCTCTGCCACCGTCTTGTTGCGTGACTTTGGAAAAGTTTATTTCCCTCCTTATGCCTCAGGTTTTCTTCTGTAAAAGGATAAGCTTTGACTAATATTTCAAAAATGGCTTTAGCAACAAATCCCTTATTTTAAATGAAAATTCACAAAAATCACTGAGCTTTAATCCATAAAACATATTCAAGCAGAGTATGCTCCAATGGAAAAATCTGCAGCTGACAAACATGTAGGAGGTTGCCCACCATAGAAGTCCATGGAAAACAGTCAAATATTTTTGGACCTTTCTGTCACTGGGTTCTTAAACTCTGTGAGACCAGAGGAAAAGCAGTGAGGGCTGTCACCTCTCCCGGCTGGTGACAGAGCAGCTGAAGTGAGGAGCAGGCCAGGTCTCCAGGAGTGAGTCATGGGGTTCGCATGCAGAAGGTAACAGGCTAACAGCTACTTCTAGCCCATCTGTGCAGCAAGACTGTCAGTTCTAGATAGAAGGAATCAACGACTTGCTACTGGCTGCAAGGGGCTGAAGTGCAGGTGCTGAGGAGCAAACCCAGCAGCTTGAAGCATGAAACAGAAAGGTCAATTCACAGGGATCGTAAGCAGAACTTCCAGGTGGCCAGCTGGCCCAGTGCAGCCATGAAAAGAGGGAGCCCATACGGAGTCCACCCTTCATATTCCCCAAAGAATATCAGGTGGAGAGTTGAAAGGAACGATGTGCATACTTAGCTGCATGTCAAAGTTTGACATTTTCAGCAGTACATTAATTCGAGTTCCTAACTCAGAAATCAAGTCAAAACAGTAAAAAAAAAAATCCAGATAGAAATGATTTCAATTTCTAACCATTTTCCTATACTTTCAAATTTCCCGAGAATGAATGAGAGTGTGTGTGTGTGTGTGTGTGTGTGTGTATGCATGTGTGTGACGCACACTTTTGGGGAGAGGGTGTAGGCAGGAGAAAACAAGCCATTATTAACAACATGCACATATTAGAAATATATAAACCACAGAAAATATCAGAGACAAAAACTGGGCTTCCCTCTCCAGCACACTAGTAAATTAAAAAATTAGTCTTTATATTTTTCTTTTAAAATTCTTAGGTCAACCTAATCAGTTTTTTGTATGGTTGGCTGCTTTTTATTAAAAAGAAAAATCCCACCCTCCCTGCAGAGGCAAATGATAAGAAATTCAGTACCATCTTCACCTCTGTCCTGGTGCCTGTTCTCAGAGACAAGCGCTCCCCTACACCTAACCGGCAACTTGAGCGGACTATAATTACTAGGCACAAATGCATACTTGTGGTGGCAGCCGAGAGAGAGCCAGTAGAAATACGTAAACATCATCTCACTCTAAAAGGAAAGCAAGCTGTATAAATAAGAAAAACTATTACAAGAGTTAAAAAAAAAATTCCAACAGTCTTACTTGCAGTTAGCTCTTCAGTCAACACATATCACAGTCCTGGAGACAGACACAGGAACTACCACCACTCTCTCCAGCTAAAACTTTCCTCCCGAGTTTATCCTCTGTTTATTTTTGAAGCATTAAAAGGCCACACTAAGAGGACACACTCCGTTCTCCTGACCATTCAAAGCAGCAACAGAGTCCTGCAGAGAATTCGGAGCAAGTTTGCGGAGACTCTCTCCCTCCGCTGAGGCTCCGTGGTTGCTCCGAGCTTGTAAATACAAGCTCCGTGGACAAAGTCCCAAATGACATCACTGGCAGCTGCTTATTGTTGAGTCTTTATTAACTGACTGTCAAAAAGAAAGGAGGGGGTGGGGAGCAAGCGTATCTTTTCTGCTGCAAAAATCGGCACCTTGGAGTGGATTTCAGTTTATACCATGCCTTAATAATCCCATTGAGTCAAATTTTCAAGAGCTCGGTTTCTCTCGGGTCAGACCCTTTCTCCTGAGAAAGACAGAGAATCACCTCTACTGATTTAAGCTGGAGAAACTGAAGACAGGAAGGAAAAGTTTGAAATGCCAGCACGGCCAGCTCAAGTTGTTTATCCACCTGTTTCAAGTCTGTCTCAAAGTTGGACGACTCATAAATACACGAGTATTCGTTTTGTCTTATGTTGCCTAACAACTTTTACCATGATATGTATACACCTATCTAACATTTTTTTTCTAGAAGGACTGCCTTGGCTTGACACTCTTTTTAGATACACTCCAAAGATTACCTTGGGGTAGAAGGAAGGGCTCCCTGAAATCACCAACAAAATTTTGTGTGTACGTGGGAACAGGCAGGTTGTGTGCTGGAAGCTTTCTTCAAATTCTCCAAATTTTCATGACCTACCTGAACCACCTCCATCACGCCAAAAGCAAACAAACAACAACAACAAAGAAAACCTCTGCCAAGTATCTCTAAAAGAGTCTCAAGGACTACTGTAACTAGCAAGACACAGGGGCACTTCTGCCTCTATTTTCAACTCTCAGCCTCGCTCTTCCTCTGCCAGCTGATCCGCTCCTAGAGAAATCCTCAAATCCCACCCCGTCTCTGCCCTGAAGCTCCAACACTCTAGTCTGTTCTCCTGCCTTCCTCTGACTGCTGTAATGATGGTGACTATTTATATTTATTTGCTGCTGTTTATATACTGACTTGCATTTTTAGCTTGTTTTTCAGCCATCTGTGTCTGTCTCCCCAACTCAGTTTGAAAGGTCTCTGAGGACAACCATTGTGTTGTAAGTGTTAACGTGTTTACACCCAAATCGCCCACCATGGCAAATCTGAAACAGAAATGGGGGGAGGAGGGCACTGGGGGCGGAGGCAGGGACAAGGTTGGCAGATCCCAGGGAATGAGGTGTATGTTTAGATTAAGCACTCTCCCTTCCCTCAGAACACAATGACCTCACACCTTACTACTTAGCCACAGTGCATGCTCACTGCAGTACCCCAAACTTATTTCCTCAAAGACCAGTGACTGATTATTGATATGGTAGGATATCAAGACACTGAAATCTGTCACTTTCATGGAGGAATCAGTTAAAGACAGTGCATAGCCTTTGTGTCATTAATGGGTCTTAAGTCAATACAATATTTACGAAAAGTAAATGAAAAGGACCTAAGGATTTTATCAGTACAAACCCTTACAGCCCGCAAGTCCACTTTTCAGAGTGATCCTGCAAATATGCTCACAAAAGAACCTGAGGATATAAGCTCAAGAATGTTCTTTGCAGCATTATTTGTAAACCAGTAGACTAGAGACAACTTAAATATGTATCAATATGAGAAAAGGTAAATTATACAAATTATGATACATGTATATAATATGTAAAACTTGGAAGGAATTGAAAAAATTGAGGTAATTGTGCATATACAGACACAGAAAGTAGTAAGTAGTTGCTGGTTGAATGAATAAAGCAAATTGCAGGAATGTAGCACAGGATGGGAGGAATTACACAAATTTTACAGTAGTTTTATTTTTACACAAATTTTATACAAAATTTAGCAGCAGTTATAATTGAGTGAGATAAGGGAGCAATCCCTTTAGTATGCTTCTATACAGTTTAACTTTTTTAAATGAGCATGTTCTACTTTTGTTATTAAAATAACAATAAAAATATATGATTATACAATTCAACATAAAACATAAGGAGAAACCTACTATTCAACAAATGTCTGTCATATAGTAGATGCTCAATAAAGATCTATGCACTGAAGGCATATTTGTGGAGTTCCTACGAGGATACAACAACACATGGGAATGGGCTGCAATAAAGAAGAGAGAGCCAAACATTGGGTTTTCTCTTCTGATTGAGTGACTGACAAACCCCCTTTCCGTTACGTTGGAGGACTGTTTTGAAACTCTCTTAGATTCTGTCCACCTTAAGAAACAATTAAAGTTAAGTGCTCAGAACGAAGTGCTGACCTTTCTCTTATGCCCTTGCTGTTTGTCAAATGGAGTTTTAAGGTAAGACAAGTATGAACCACTTTGGTTCAGTTCTCAGGTTGTGAGCAAACACTGGAAGTCTGAAACCTTGTAAGCGCACAGATTTCCCAGCTCCTCGTCATGGCTGGTCTGACATTAAGGACCACTCCATCAGGTGAGGGGGCAGTCTAACCCACAAAGAATCTTCAGGGCTTTATTAAGGATGGCTTTGAAAGTCAGTGGCCTAGAAATACAGCACAAAACACAGGTCAGTCTCCCCTATACATGACCTATAGGGCCTCTAGGATGGAAACTCACCGGCATACACCATACATGAGATAGCAAGATTTTTCTTTAGGGGAAAAAAAAAGTCCAAGGTAAGACAGGTATTTTCCAAAGCTCTATTTCCATTCCTCTGGAGAAAACACACTGTAGTCCTGTCTTACCTCCTAGTGAGGAGATACCTTATGTCTATAATAATTTCAAGAAAACAAAAGCACAACCCATGTTTCCTGCATGGTTTTACATTGCTATGATCCACATATTCGGAACCTGAAGCCAGGTGTCGCTTCAATGCACATCTGAAGCCCCTCAGGTGTCATAAAGTGACTTTCCCAAGTGAGAGTTAAATATCGTATTTAACTTGACTGACTTCACATAAAAACAAATCAGGGAAAGGTGAGGGGGTGGAGAGACGCTGTCTTGCCCTTCTAGCAAGGGACAGTTAATGCTTCAGCCAGAACCCCCTCCCCGCGCTGAGACGCGGGGCCCACCTTCCTTTCAGTGCCTCTACTCCTTTAGTCAGGCTCGGTGGGGCCTGCCCGGCCCATGGAGGACGGCCAAGCAGTGTAGTAACAGGCATATGTATATTTACCTGTCCTTTTGTTTCCCAGGTCTTCTGCTGCCGTCTTCATGTTGACATGTTGTTCTCTGTCTTAAACTGAAAAATCCCTAAGGTCAGAGACAGCAATGAAATCGGCAAAGGCCCCTTTAGAAGGTGCCTAGTGGCTGACTATGTCTTGCTAGGGACCCATCAAGACTATCCTCCCAGCAACAGTTTCTTCCTCCAGAGTGTGATTTCCTTCCTAACGCCCCCTCTTATCCTGATAAACAAGTATAACTACTACCATTTGTTAAGCATTTATGTCATTTGCCAAAGGTGTCATCTACGTCACCTTTAAAATAACCCAGTGAGTTAGTTACCACCATCGCTCCCCTTACACTACTGAGGAAATCAAGGCCCAGGGAGCTATGTTCCTTAAGCAGTTTGACTATGATCACACACATGCTAAGAGACAGATCTACCATTTCAATTCTGCCTGACTTGCCAGTGTCTTAGGGAGGCTTAGTTTCCTCTGAAGATAACAAATACTTAAAAGAGTTGGGAAACCTGTATGAGTAACGGCAAGTTGGAATTAGAAGCATGTAACCATCATTAAAGCACTCAGGTCTGATTCCTATATACGATATATGGCAGGAGACATTCAACAGACCTTCAGTGACTTCTGCTCTTTTCCTGCTCAGCTCTTAGAGGGGATATACTGTGGGCCTCAAAGACAGGTGCAAAGACCATGGGAACCAGATTCACAGGGCTTAGCCCAGAGCATCAGTACGGAGTTGATTCTCCATGCCCTTGGAAGTGGGCAAGATTCAACTGAAGGAAGAAGAAAATATTGGAGAACAGGCATTTAAAAGTGTTGCCACCTGTTTTTCTTTACAGAGCCTTCAGTAACTCCTATTCCTTCACTCCAATAACTTTTTTTTTTCTCATGGAGCTAATGGTCTTACCAGGGCTTAGGAGAGAGCCCACGGCCAGCCAGTCTTTATTCTAAGAGTTAATATGATCAGAAATTGGAAGCAGAAGGGAATTTAGAAAGAGTAACATAGTAATTTAGAAAGAGTAACCTCAGCATTAGCCAAATAAATGAGCAGGGCTTTGAGAGGGGAGTCACTAGGGCCGCTCAGAAGGCGCATGTTTAGAACATGGCCCACATCATTCTCATGCGGATGGTCCTCAGACATATTTGAAGAAGCACTGGTTATAACAAGAGAAGTTAACATATGACCCTGCTGTCTACAATCAGGCATTGATAAAGATCCTGTGACAGTGTACAGTTCCTTAGGAAAGAGCACTGTGACCAATTAGCAAATTCCTGGAAAATATTACCTATAATAGGTCACATTTGACACAAAGTTGGTGTACAAAGTACAAACTAGAAAAGACAAAATGGATGCCACATTGATGGTCTCAGACACAGTCGGATAAAGACATTTATGAGGGCTGTCCAGAAAGTTTCCAGCCATGTACCATTAAAAAAGAAAATAGAGGCATTTCTGGCTGAATGTCTTCTGGACAGCCATCGTATAGGCAGTCCTCACCACAGATGTTACAGTAAACCCCATACATATATCAAACAGAAACAAGAGTAAACCATAAAGTGTGAAGAAGTCCAACAAACTTCAGATTACTCCCATAAGGATATGCTTTATGCACATTGTGATATATCAAATCTCAAACTTATACAAGTCGTTTTCCTCAATGAGGGAGGAAGGGCAGCTTGCTGGTACTCTCAATACACGTGCCATCTACTGACTTGTTGACACTTACTGGGACATGAAGACCCTGAGAGGGAGTTGATAATGGCAGATGTCTGGTGAAAGAAGAGGTGAAAGGAGAGATGTAAATTGGACTGACTGTGCAAATATGCCTGGGACCTACCCGTCCTGGAAATGAGGTGCTATCCCCAGATATGTTTGCTTTCTTAACAGGCTCAGGCTCCGGGCCCAGCCCAGGGAGGTACAGTGAGGGTTAATGTTCCTAAGGCACTGGACAGCTTCAAGATGAAAGGCCCTATGTTAAGTATAAAGTATCACCATGAAGCTGGAGGATTTTATTTCAGCCGCCTCATTGTATTGTTGACAGTGCATACTGTGAGTTTGACATTTTTAACTACTTTGCTTACCCCAAATAAAAAGGGCTGGACCAAAGGAGGTGGGAAAAGGGGAGGGGTGGGGGAGCCATATTCTTCGCCTGACTTTGATTTTACAGAACTCCAATGCACAGCATTAAAGTCCAGTTTGCATGCCAGGTCCCACAATGCTACTTCAGAGATTTATGTAAATTCATTAAACAGCAAGATGCAAGTTGCATTCCTTTTAACCTGAGAACAGAGTCCTCCTGAAACCATAGCCTCAGGGAGGTCTCAAGGGACAAGGGTGTCTGTAAACTGAGAAAGCAATGCATTTTGTGGCCCATAGTGGTTGTCTAAATAAAAAGACCCTGCGTTCGATTTCCACAAGATACTAAGAGCCCAATTAAAATCAATGATAGCACTAAGAGAAGGAAGGGAATATGGGACAACAACTGATTTTTCCAGTGTGAGGGACCCAGACTAATGTGTGATTAGCAACTTTAATAAAGCCCACCCTAAATGGTGTGAGGGCCAGCTCCCAATAGCTCCTAAAATGTACTGGGGCTCTGGTACCTAATCGTCCCTGCCCCCACTGCCTCAGACCAGCCCCTGACAACACCCCTGGGACTCAAGGAAAAGCTGACAACAGGCTGCTAAGGTGCCTGAGAGTGAAGGCTGGGCAGGGTCCCCAGGGGACAGATTCCCAGGCTCTGGAACCCCTGCCTGCATTTGCCCAAATAGCTAGCAGAGTCCTGGGCTAACTTGGGAGCATGCAGGATGCCCCCAAAATCCTCCTTTCATGCTGATAAACTTCTTAAGTTAAAAAGAAAAAAGTGGGGTTGCTAGTAGGGAAGATAGGTCAGAGGTCTTTTAAAGCCATTTTCCCCGCTTTGGAAACACACACACACACTCCCACACAATGAGTTTTGTTTTGTTTTGTTTTGTTTTGTTTTCTTCCTCTGATTGCCTGATAGTTTAAGTTCAAGAAACAACTTCTGTTTGTGGGAAATAGTCCTCTAGGGACCTTTAGAAAAGGCTTCCTTACAAATGACAGGAAGGGAGAGGGATAGGGGGAGAGAGACAGAGAGAGAGAGAAGGAGAGAGAGGGAAAGGGAGGGGGAAGGGGAGAGAGGAAGAGGGAGGGGGGAGGGGGAGAGAGAGAGAGAGAGAGAGAGCGAGCACGAGCGCGCGCGAGGGCGAGAGCACACACAAGCAAGCTTGAGCAAGCCAGCCCTCTCCACAGTTTAGCCCCTACCAAATAGCCCTGGGAAGTCAACACAATTGGCAAAAATGGAAGGACCAGGCAGGACCACAGCTGTCTGCTCAGGTTCAAAGAGCACCTGTGGAGACACAGAGGCTCCAGGGGATGCGGCAGCCTGGGCTTTGTCCCGGTGGGTTCTCTAAGTCCAGGACAAGCACAGTTCTTACCCAGGGCTGCCCACAGAGGGAGAAAGCGGTCACTGTGCCAGGGTGGATGATACACATTTAGTTTTTTCCCTCAGGAAAGGAAGTACCCATGCTTTCCTCACGTTCCCAGGCAGAGCTCACTGGTGTGGAGAAGTGGTTCTTTGTCCTGAAAACCCGGTATTGGAATCCTCCATGATTCCCCTGAGGACTCAGGAAGCCTGAGGGACCCGCTCTGAGCAATGAGACCTTTGGAGATAATGGAACCTCTCAGCTCTATTGTCATTGCTATTTTTAACTTTATACCTTAAATAAATCCAGGGGAATTGCTTTAAGATAGACTAAACGTTTTCCAGGTAGAATAATCTACTGTTAAACCTAAAAATCTGTTGATGGGGAAATTATTTTAAAGCACAGCCTTCCTATTAACAAAGGAGAATAGCCATTCAATTTATTAGTAATCGTTTATTATTTTGACTGATTATTATAACGTGAGTCCTAGTGGCCAAGTACACGAGATACCATTGTTAAGATTAAAAATCGCTTAATGATCTAGCTAATCCTTTTAGAATAAATATAAAAATGATAAATTCCTTGTTTTATAAGCAGAAGAGTGTAGTGAGTATAATAAGGAGGCTTTAGAATGTTATTTTAGCAACAGGATACTTTTGAAATGAAATCTTAGGTAGAATTTGATTACATAAAACAGTTCAGGCACGGTATCTGTGGGTGAGGTCCGACGGCCCATCTTGCTGGCCCTCCCTCACGCCCACCTGCCAGAAAGAACAGAGAAAGGACACACATTTATAGGAAGGGCTGGGTGAACTGAACTAAAAGACATTTTATTTCCCTGTCCACTGCATCCCTTATTGACCCTTGTCCCCTGAGCTCTTTTGACCCACAGCTTCAGTACCACCCAATTTAACACTTAATTATACTCGTACACAGTGAGGGTTTGTGTGTTCATATTTGCTTTTGGTAGATAACTCTCACCTCCCAAGCACATCGTCGTCATCTTCACACAGAGACCATATTCTATACTTTGGTAGTTACCCCTATGCCAGCATGGTGTTAGGCATGTACAAGCTGTTTGACTAAACAGGGATTTAGTTTAATTAGGGAAAGAAACTTAAAGTCACAGGAGGCTGAAAAGGCATGGGAGAGCCGGCAGAGTTGATCCAACTGGGATACCAGCCAGACGTGAATGGACAGTGGGGAAGAGGCAAGGCAATGCATCAGGGCCTAAAGTAAGGACACTTGACTGCCTTTCTTCTTTTTCTCCTTTCTTTTCTTTCTTCAACCACCCTTCTTCCGAGCCACAAGTCAGATGCCAATTATCACACCTGCCTGCTTCTCTAAGATACAATCAGAATCACTTAATAATGCCAAAAACTATGTTGGCGTCTAGAGAAAATATATTTTGTCTAATAAAGCTCATGTGGATTTGAAGGCTATGTCAATGCATTAATCTTTTAAATCATTATCTTTTCATTTATTACAGATTTTGCTAATTTTTTCACCTAGTAACTCACCAAACATTATACGGAGTAGTGTACGAGGTCTGACAGTTAAGTTCACGAACTTGCCACTGTGACCTTACACTGGCAGCACTGGACAAACAACTCGGTGAGGTGTCATAACCCTGGTATATCTGTATCTCACAGCTGTGTTCATGTCAATATGTGGAGGTGTCTTGCTGAGTGGCGTCATTATTGTTGTGTGTCTTCATGTGCCATCACAGGAATGTCAGAGCTTGAATAGAGCAATGAACAAACATCAAATTTCTTGTTAAACTTGGCAAGAGTGGGAGTGAAATCAGGGACATGTTAGTCCAAGTTCATGGGGATAATGCCATGAAGAAAACAGCAGTGTACAAATGGATTCAACATTTTTCTGAAGGGAGAGAAAGCATCACTGATGAAGAGAGGTCAGGGCACTCAGTAACAAGCAGAACTGACAAAAAACATTGCAAAAATTCATCAAATTGTGCTTCAAAAACATTGGCTGATGGTGCGAAGCATAGCAGACCAAGTAAACATCGATAGAGAAACAGTCAGGAAAATCTTAACTGAAAATCTTGGCACGAGAAAGGTGTGTGCAAAAATGGTCCCGAAAAGAGAGTCAGAGTTTTCCAACACCTTTTGGAGAAGCAAGACAATGTTTTGGGCCGTGTTATCACTGGTGAGGAAACATGGGTATATCAATATGACCCTGAAACAAAGAGTCAAAGTGCACAATGGAAGTCAGCCAATTCTCCACGACCAAAAAAGTTCCGTCAGTCCAAAACAAGAGTCAAAATGGTATTGCTAAACTTTTTTTGCTATCAGAGGGATTGTTTACTATGAATTTGTACCAACTGGCCAAACAGTCAACCAAGTTTACTATTTGGAAGTGCTGAAAAGGCTGTATGAAAAAGTTAGATGAAAATGACCTGAACTTTTTGCCAACAACTCATGGTTCTTGCATCATGACAATGCACCAGCTCACAGAGCACTGTCTGTAAGTGAGTCTTTAGCCAGTACACAAATAACTGTACTGAAACACCCTCCCTACTCACCTGAACTGGTCCCCAGTGCCTTTTTGCTTTATCCGAAGATAAAGGAAATATTAAAAGGAAGGCATTTTGATGACATTCAAGACACCAAGAGTAATATGATGACAGCTCTGATGGCCATTCCAGAAAAAGAGTTCCAAAATTGTTTTGAACAGTGGACTAGGTGTTGGTGTTGGTGTATAGCCTCCCAAGGGGAGTACTTCAAAGGTGACTGTGGTGATATTCAGTAATGCGGCACGTAGCACCTTTTCTACGATGAGTCTGCGAACTTAAATGTCAGACCTCGTATACAACAAATCTTCACTGAGCACCTCCTGTATTCCCAGCTCTCTGCATATTTTAGAACTGAGCAGCTATGCATACTCATAGAATATTCTGTGGGTATGTACTGATTGAGATATCTAATGGAAAAATACATTGAAAAAGACATTTTCACACCGGTTCTGATAAAAGTCAAGTCAAACTGTAGGGGTCATTAGTCTAAGGGTGAGTGGTAGCGACGGAGATTATGTGTTAGAAACAGAAATGTTAAGGCAACCTGACAATAAAGTGCAGCAAATTGAGCATAATACACAAACCTCTTGAATACAAAATACTTAGTTATCAGCAAGGGAAATGTGATTGATTGTTCACTGAGTGTGAATTATGGTTGATATGAGGTCAGAAAGTCCAAAGGATACTGTGAGTGAAACATCAGCTCATTAGAGCCTTTCCTGTAACAACCCCGTATTTTGCTCTCATTTCAATGTAGAGGCAAGACCAGTTTCCACCGAACACTTTGGGCCTTGGACTTGGATTAAGCAGCCCCTGGAGATGCACTCCCAGAAACAAGGGACCTGCCCACCCCTACACCAAACTTAATTATGTCCAGTCCCCTGAGAAACTCCCTCACTCTATTGGTATATGCCAGGGGTCAATTTTGGGTACAAGTGGGCTTCTCACTAACTTTGAACCACTTATCACCCCTCTAGTGAGAAAGAAGGAAGGAAAGGATCTTCCAGAATCACTGGTGACGAAGGTGAAGGCGTGCGCAGAGACAAAGCTCGGGGGTTCTGTAATGTACATGGGTGCAGGAGCACCAGGCTGGGCTGAAAACACTGACTCCGGACCTGGCCCAGTGGGACTGCAGGCGTTCAGGGGTACTATGGCATTTAGCTCTGGTCTGTGTCCTGGGTTTATTGCCTATTTGACCATTCTTTCTGTGTCCTCAGCAGTTTGTTGCAACTAAATTTCTCTTCTAATTCATTGCCCTCGTGTTCAATTTCCTTCTGATCTGTATTTATGAGCTGCCAACGACATGTGAAACACTGCGGGAACTATCAATAACGTCTCTGTTCTCTGTCATTCTTAACTACACGGAAAAACATCTGCCCGTGGCTTCCCAACCCTCTGCCCATTCATTATCCCGTGGCTTCAGCAGTGACTCCAGGAAGTGGCTTGGAAAAAGCTTTCTATCAACCCACCTAGGACCTAATGTTAGCCCTAAAAGTCAAGCTTCCTGGGAAACCCCTCAACGCAGCCAAACCACGAGGATGGGTCACCCCAAACCCACCACGATTTCTATTAGCAACTTTCTAAAGTCTCAAAAAAAAAAAAAAGAGGGTGCTTCTATACAGGTCCCCTAACACACCCCAACTGCCCCTATCAGCCCCTCCACGTGAAGATTCTGCTTGGCTCCCTTTACTTCCTGTTGAGCCGAGGAACCTAAGCCTCAGCCCCACGCTTGTCTCCTTGCTGCCCTGCCTTCTTTCAGCAGCCTCCCTGCTGCCCCACCATGCCAGGGAAGGGCATTTGGATACACCGTGGAGATTTTACAAAGAGCTGCTGTGACGTGCTTCCTGGCCTCATCGTTTAGTCTGGAACTTAACCTGTGGAGCACATGGGCGCACACTGCATGCACCCCTCTGCAAGCGGCACAGAGCCTCCAGCTACTAGCTCCTTCGGGATTTGCCTCTGCCAAGGGCCCATCCTTCCCAAAGTGGCCCAAATACAGTTATTGATCCATGTAGGAATATAAAGGCCAGGAAATTGAGTTGGATCGAGTCACTCCAACAGGCCACATGCGTTCCATAGCAGCCTGTATCAGGGGCTGAGGCTCTGTCAGGCCTGCATCACAGTTCACCTCTCTGTGTCCAATCCACATTCTTTCCCTCCTGTCTGCAGGTGTCTCTCCCTAATCAGCATCCCACAATATCCTAACCCAATCAATAGACAGACTCTGTCTCTGTTTCTGCTTCTAGAGAACCCAACCTGTGTCATAACCGTAAACCCTGAGAACGTTAACTACAAAAGGGGGTAAGTATGGTTTCTCCAGAGTCCACAGCAAAACCTGATTTCTTAGGTAACTAGGACACTGAGTCAGTGTGAGAAGTTACAGTCTGGAAAGCCATGGGACATGCTCCAGTACAGAGGCAACCCAACAGGTAACATGAAGGTAACACATGCTTAAAGCAGAGCAGCAGCTTATAATTAGTAAGATACATAAGGTCAAATAACAGCAATAGGAACTGTAATGTCCATAACGATTTATACAGCACTTAGAGTTTGCCGGATGACTTTTACAGTACTTTAAATGTCCTAGCTCAGTTAAGCTTCACCACAAGTGTATGAATTAGGTCCCTCCATGATTTCTGTTTCACAGTGAGGAAACAGAGGCATAAACAGGTTGGGCAACTTGCTCACAATTGCAGGGCTGGTAAGTGGACAGAGCTGGGATTTTAATTAAGCAGCTGAAGCCAAAGTCCCCACTGAATGATGTGACTGCAGTACGTGTACTTGGTGTATTTATAATGAGACCAAAGGGAGAACAGCAAGGGACAAATCAGAAGATGAGGAACCTGAGGACACACAGGGCCCGGTTAGATGGGACATGAGGACAACACATTGCAGCAGAGACCTCGATTCTCTGGCCTGATTGTGGCTGAGCCTCCCTGATTCCTTTATAGGGCAGGAGGTCACCAGCCTGGGCCCACGTGTGCAAACAGGTAAGTGGGTGCACCTGGCTAGAGTGAAGGATTTGAATGAGGGAATGCAGACAGGTCTTGACAGAAATAGAAAATAAAACTGCCTCAGTGGAAGGGAAACAAATGATAAGATTAACACCTCATCCCACCCACAGCAATAAATATTACCCTCCATCATCAATAACCACATCATTATTATGACAACATGCCATTTTCCCTAGATAAGGAAATCCTCTGTGTCAAACTGAAATACACCCAGGCCCAAATTCAAACCTCAATGTCAATGTGCCCATATCAATATGTGCCTTTCTCTCCCCATTATGGTTTCACCATGAAAACACAGTTCCTTTAATTCCCAGCAAATATGGCAGATAAAGAATACCAGAAATATTTTCAACTTCTGTACATGTCAACACAAAAAATAGAGATGAAATTGTTTTCTTTTCCTTTTATCGAACTATGGTGCTGCAGAGAAGTTAGACAAGCCAGTGAGTCCACTGCCAGCCCATCAGTCAAAAGATACAGAGCAAATCGTGGCTTCCTTCCCTGATACTCAGGAGGCCAAAGGCTCCTGCCTTCCTTTTGTGAATTGTTTGCTCACCCATGAGTTATGGCTAAGGTGGGATAAGTCAGGTCACTGCTGTTCCTTAGAGATGAATTTTTAAACCACATTCTACCTCCTGCCTCTCTGCAGGAGAAAACAGAAAAAGATAAATAAATTTTTTAAAAATCCTACATTGCAAATTATTCATATTCCAAGTCTTTGGTCAAGCAGGAGCTAAATTCCTATACTGTTTCCCTGAGCCCTGTGCATTATTCAGATGGATGTAGAAATTGAACCCCAGGCTAGATGCATAAAAGGGAAAAAAGCTATTTACTCTTTTACCATGGAAACCCTGTGCACCGTGGGGTACTAGGGAGAAATGAACAGCTTTAATAACTTGGGGGGACTGCTGCCTCTACCTTAGCCAGCATAATGAAGTAATGGTGCAGCATAAATCACAGTGTCTAACGCAGGCTCCCTCCCAAAGGCTCAGGGAAGCTTCTTACTCACTTGGAACAAATCAGCACGGTTTATTCCCAAGACAGATGAGCATTTCCCCATAAGCTTTAATCACCTCTCGGCACCTTAGAGCATTCAGTGTGCAGGCCCCCAGAAGGGAGGGAACATTGTGGATGGACTTCAGTTTTGCATGTGATACTTCCACCCTGAATACAAAATCACACTATCAAAAATATTAGTCATTATTTTTATGACCATGTCGCAGGCATATGTCCAAGTGTCTGAATATATATAACCTACCCAGAATCCCACCCAGAATGTGTAATTATTATAAAGTCCCCCTCTCTCTCTCCTCCCTTTTCTCTCTGTCTCGTTCATAAACATACATACACAGACACACGCATAGAGATACACACACACTTTTGGAAATAAATAGTTTCAAACTTAATAGCGTAAGAGTATACACAGGTAGAAAGTTGCTACAATCAGTTATTATAATGAAAAGTTCAACTGACGACTTGTTTCTTCCCCTTCCTCCCAACCTTCTTCCTCTTTCTCTTCCTCTTGCCCACCCTTCTTACATAATTTAAGTCAAGAACTGACTATCTACATTAGTCCCGAACACTCTTTTTCAGAACTCTGTTTCACACGAAATGACCTCATCATAAGTTAATCCTCCATTGCTGCTAAAATAAATCTGTATCAAATGAGGACATTTATTTCCCTCTCTTCAATACGAGTGTAAAAAATTTTTTCAAGTAAACTTGGGAAGGAAATGGTTCACATGCATCTGGGTTCTTGGTGAATAGCGTCGAACTGCTGCACGCTTGTAAGACGTGGCTGGCAATGGTTATCTAATTGGACTTGGATGTCTGTCTGCACCTCTTCCCTTTCCCTGTCCACTTCCCATGGCGAGGGATATTCCTGTAAAGAGTGAGCCCTTTTAATTGGAATACACTGGCTAACCTAGGCCTCTCTGTTCTGCTGGGTGGATCTCATTGGCTGTCTCGAGGCCCAGGTGTCAGTTTGGGAATGCGTTCTCTCAGGGCAGGCATCTGGCCCTGGGTCCTTGGCAGACCACTGTGACAGGTTCCTCCAGCAGCTGCAGTGGCAGGCTGAGCTTCCAGGTGATTAAATAATCCTGCTTTCTGGCCTGCTCTTGTGTTTGAATTGGAACCATTTTCCTGGAAAGGGGCTGAACCAAATACGGCTGTCTGTTCACTGACCACGATCTGGAATCTACGGACTGAGGTCCACCCTGAAATTATGAAATGTCCCCTTATCTTTTCCCAAGCCACTCAAACCCAGGGTTATCAGAGACAGGCCCTTGGAAATATGAGATCCTCCATTTGCCTGAAAGAGGACAGAAATTTCTCTTTACTTTGTAAATAGTTGTTAAATTTGATAGCTCTGCTTTGAAGCAGCTGCTGATTCTAACATGGGCTAGAAAATATCCCTTTCTGGAGACACTGGGCATGTCCATGAAATACACATTTGACTACATGTGTACACCAGATGAAGATATCAATCAAGGACACCTCTACTCAGTGTATTTACATTTTTCAGTAACACCATGTCCTGGACAAATAATTAAAAGACTGCCTTTTGGTGAAGCTTAATGCTGCTGATATGTAAATACCAGAGGCCTCCCATTGAATAAAAACATAAATCCACAGCAGGTGGTAGTTTAATGTAATGATAGCTCAACTGCTACAAGGGGACCCTACAGACCTGTGTTTTTTAAAGTGTGGGCCCTGCACCCCAACATCAGTGTCACCTGGAGCCTATTTTAATGCAGTTTCCCAACCCCACCTATGAATCAGAAATTCTGCGGGTGGAACCCAAAAATGGTTCACCAAGCCCCCCAGTTGATTGAAAAGTTTGAGAACTACCATTCTAGGTGGAGCTGAGGCCTGATATGATCTAATTGAAGAGGTATGGGGATGGCTCTGGAGAGGTATCCTTGTATGCTCTCCAACACGATCCACTCGTACTTCAGCTAGATCTAATTCAGGCTGCTACTATTCTCTCCTAAAAGGTGCTACTACCAGCTGTCTAATTCCCTCTTCCAAGGCAATTATAGCTCCCCCCCATACACAGAATAGTAATTAGCTAGTGAATTGCTGTTAACATATGAGGTTCTGAAGAGATCCAGATGTATCAACTCATCATTCAATTCTAGTCAAAATCCCTCCAAAGGACAGACATAAATGTCCCCATTTTACAGATGGTATAAATCTAGGTTGCCAATGGTCTTACAATTAAGACAATGTAAAAAGAACTCTGGATTCACCCTTTGTTATAGTAAAGAGTATATTTCCAGTCTCCTGATGCAATAAACCTGGTATGAAACCTGAAATTTTGAGACACTTCTCTACGCCTCACTCAGCCTCCACCAGGTAAGAGGCTGGGATAGAGATACACTGTTATTTGTTCAAGGTATCTCCAGTCAGCTAGTAAAAACTTTTCATAGACAAAATCATCCTGCAGAACAGAATCTGCGATGACACTTAGTGTTGATATAGGCATCTTCATACAGTACTGACAGGAGTTGTAAACTGGTACAACCTTTCTGGGAAGCAACTTGGCATGTCACTTGACTTATTAATCACACTTCTTGAAATTGATCAAAAGGAAATTATCCAGAAATGGTAAAAATTATTAATATATAAGAAATTTCTCTGCAATAGTATTTTTAAAACTGAAAAAAGGAACAATCTGTGTTCAATAATACATGGTTAAATAAACTGTAGTTCTTCCATAAGATGGATTATAATGCAGCCATTTATAAGTAGATTCTTGAGCACAACTTAATTAAGTCACAAGATAATGTGAAACTAGCAGGACACAAAATTTTATAAACAGTAAGTTCTCATTTTTAAGAGATTCTGAGTGAACATAATATACTCACAATACATATGTTCATGTGAAAACACAGGGATATGCATTGAAAATGAATGAATAGAAACCACTGATCTATTAGAAATGGTCACAGGATTTCATTACACCAAACTTGGGGAAAAGATATTATCCCCATTTTACAGATGAGGGAACAGAGATCTGTAAACACAAGCTAGACTGGCCAAAAGTACTCACTAAATACAGCTCAAAGTCATGCTTATCTGAATCAAAGCCCACGCTTTGCATACAGTATTATCCACGACTTCTGATAGCGCAAGTGGTTTGACACATCATGATTGACCTGGGAATACAAGCCCTATTTCCTACTTTGGTTTACTGCTCTATTGCAACGAACACCCAAAATATCATTTTGCCATAGGTCATAGACCACCTCCATCTAGATTTTCTCCAAGTATTTTAAGAAGCAATGATAGTAAAAATTATAATTACTGAATGCATAATATGTATCAGGCATGTGCTAATCATTTTACAAATTACTTCATTTAATCATTTTTATGACAACAACTCTACATATTAAGCACTTTTCACCTTATTTTACAAATGAGGACACTGAGATTTAGAGGGTTGAAGTATTTATCTTGTACTTATAGGTAGAAAGTATCCAAATCAGAATTCAAACCATCTGTTGAACTGCAAAGTCTGTGCTCTCAATTTCTCTATTCTCAAATATTCCTAGAGGAAAAAGATTCCTCCAGTTCCTTGCATCTCCCACTCTGGCATCACGTTTGTGTGTTTTGGCATAAATAGTATCTCGGCGTGGTGCTGATCATTAAAATAAAAGTGAGAACGAGCGCTGCTGGCCCTCCTAAGGTCCCGAGGTTAAGTGTGGGCAGGTACTGGCGGTAATGGGCAGATTTACAATTTCCTCCTCAACATCTTTAGCACGGAGTTCATTAGGAACTGAGGTTTTTAATATAGGGTGATGGAAAGAGAAGTCACATTAGGTGGTAAACTTATTATACAACAAGCTGACAGTGCACTGTAGGATTGTATGCCTGAAACCTATGTAATCCTTGCTAACAGATGTCCCCCCAATAAGTCTAACAATAAAAATGAATTTTAAAAAAACTGAGGTTTTTAACAAACCCTTCGTAGGGCTGCATTAAATATTTACATATTAATGACCTATTGAAGCCAAACATTCTCTTGATCTCTAATGCCTATGTCTCAGAACTGTCCAGCAAGCTGTCAACACAAGTGCCACATGACTGGTAGGCCACTAACACCCTCACAGAATTCTCAATCACTTCCTTTCCTACTGCTTCCAATCCCTACCCAGTCCCTGAACCCCACTATGCTTGACCTGAGGGCTCATATCCTTGCCTGACTCACCCCCATAAGACCTGCTGCTTTACGTGGATGCTTTACCATTGCCTTAACTTCTTCCCTCAACAGCCTCTCTCACTTAGTAATATTTTGGATCACATACGATTACGTCAGCTTCAGAAGAAGAGGTACCAGATTATTATTCCTCAAGGCCTGCTACTCCCAATGGGCTCTCCTCCAACAAATGGGAACCATACACTTCTACTTAGATGTGAAACACTACAGGAAGAACACTCGCTAGTCTGGGTCTGACTGGCCTTCAGATTTGGGATATGTGTTAAGTGCAAATCTGACATACTGATGAAGCGAGTACAAGTGTGAGAGAAATAAAAAAGACAAGAATAAATCCAAGGATTTTACCTGAGGAACCAGAAAGGTAGAGTTGCCTTTCCTGAGAGGGGGAAGCCTGGAGGAGAAGCCGGTTTGAAGGAGAAATGGGGAGTCATTCTGAGTATGTTATGCATGGATGCCTGGGAAGCATCTAACTGGAGATGTCTAGGAGGCTGGTGGATATATGAGCCTGGGACTCAGGAGAGAGATCCATGATAGAGATATAGATCTGGGAGTTGTCAGTATATAACTACTATTTAAAGCCACGAGGCTGGATGAGATCACCAAGGAAGCACACATAAATAAAGAAGAAAAGATATTCAGACAGTGAGGTAATGTTCAGGCATATTATAATCTTCTTTGTGCCCACCAGATGGCCAAAGCCCCTTTATGTGTATGTAAGGAACCATACAGAAATATCTAAACCACTGCATCAGGAGGGCTGCCATTCTTTCATTCACTAAATAGCTATTGACTGCCTACTGGTGCCAGGCATCCACCAAAGGGAAAAGAGAACGCAAAACATTAGGCCTTAAAGGAAAAGAAGAAAATTACTAATGTACATGAATCTCAAGGTGACGTTATTTTCACAGGTAAAAGAAATTTTACCAGGTTTCTCTGAAAGCAACTCAGCCAGGAGGCTGTAGACAATATAGAAAACCAGCGGGCTGCAGCCGACGCTGGTCCCCACAGGTACCCCACCACAGACCCTTTCCCTGCCACCCTGCTTTGCTGACAGCCCCTAAGCCCTGCCCTGCCTCACCTGCCTCCACTCCAGGGCATTCTCCCAGGGAGGCTCAGCTTGGCTGGACGTAATCAACGGGGCAGCTGTCCCACTTCTCTATTCTGAGCATCCTCTTTTCAACACTTTCAGTAAAAAGTGGTGTGATTGGGAGTGGGTAGGAAGAACAGAAAAGTGATCCCAACAGCTACTGTAAACCACAAGGCTCAGCATAAGGATGGTAAGAACCCTAACGGAGGAGTAACTGGTGATCTCGTATTTCAGTGAGTTGTCCCGTCTTCAAATCCCATCACCTAAGGCATTATTATTGTTCACAACTGCCCCTCGTAGGTCCCTGGAGGAAAAATCGCTCTTTTTGCAAAGCCCTTTGACTTACTGAAGCAAAGCCTCTTTAGTTTTAATAAGCAGTTTTTCTGATGTCTTCTCATATTTCTGAGTGTTCATTCACAAGGTAAATGCCATGGGGAGCATGTCGTGTGTGTGTGTGTACGTCATGAATGTGAGTAGCATGTGCTGTGTACGAATGTGCGTGTATAAGTGTGTATAAGTAGCAAATATGTATGAATATGTGAGTGGTGTATGTCTGTGAAAATGTGCGTGTGAGTGTGTGAGAATGTGTGTGAGTGTTGTATGTGTAAGTGATATATGTGCGTGTGTGAGTGTGAATATGTAGGTGTGTGTGTAGTATGTATGAGGGAATAGCATGTGTGAGTGTATATACAGGAAAGTGTGCATGTGCATGTATGTCTGAGAGTGGGAATAAAAGTGTGTGGGTGTGTATGAGCGTGTCTGTCCCTCTCTGTCTCTGTCACTCCTGTTGTAGGCCCAGACTGCAAAGATGCTGTAATGAAGGCAAGCCCCACTTGCGGGAACTACCTGCCCCACTTGGAAGATACAGAAAGGCTGCATGTCAGGAGGGACAGTATCATTCCTTAGATCCTGGTGATCAGCACTGAACTAAGAGCCCAAATAAACAGTGTAAGCTAAGCTGAGGCCTCATAAAGCATGTGGCTTGCTGATTCTCCCTTCCTGATGAGGCAGGTGTGTTTGCCAACAAAGGTTTCATGGACTTGTGTGTCTCAGAACACAGCTGCCTCATTCTGCCGCCAGGGGAGCTTCTGCTATCTCCTACCCTTTCCAAGAAATTTAGGCATCCCTCACTGCATTGGGAGCACAGACCAGTGTGTTCCCCACACAGCGTGAGAGCATGCCGGGGTCCACAACATTGTCAGAGGCAGGAGGGAAAGTCTCATCTGAAAATCCTGGCCCTTTGTAACAGCCTGGAGAAAATTTTAGCAACAACTGTCACTGTTGGCATCTGCTTCCATTACACTCCAATGGAGGGCTCCTGGCCCATACTAGAAAAAAAAGTGGTCCCCCCTCGACACCTGGACCCCCCTTAGACTCTGCAGAGAAATTTTACATACATCATACTTTTTGCTCCTTTGATCAACCCTGAAAAATGAACTGAAGCTCAGAAATTTAGTGTCACAGAAGCAAGTCTCAGAAATGAGACTCAAGCCCTAGCTCTTTCATTTTTTCCCTAATATTTATCATAAAAGTAGCACATGCTTATGCAGGGATTTTTTTCTCAAGCTGTATAGAAGAGGGTAAGAAAAAAGTGAAAAAATAAATTCCTAGGATGAATCAGTCCTCAAGAATAATTATTGCTAACTATGTCTTATATGTCCTTTCAAAAAGGGTCAATCATTTGTACACTAACATGTTTATTTTTTGAACTATAAATAGGATTACATTACACACAAGTACAAGTATGAAACATTTTCCATTTGACAACATACCTGTACAATTTGCATTATCAGTATATACTATCTACATAGAATTCTCTTGAACCAATGCATCCTGACTTATTTAACCCATTCCTTGCTTACGAATGTTTAGATGATTTCAAATCCAAGTCTCTCAATTGTATAGAGCAGGCTTTTCTGCTAACAAATAACATTGCTCCAGTCAAAGAATGAGAGTTCCAGGTTAGCCTCAGGCAGAATACAAATTATTTGTGTGTGTAGGTATTGCTTTACTTACACAACAACTAATGTCAGATAAGGCTTAAGGCCTCCACACTCATCTGTCTCCTTTCTGAATCCCCTTCTCATTGCCATGCTCTTGGACTCTCCATTCCCCTATCAAACCTGTGAATGGCTGTCAAGGAACTAGAGAATGATTTCTTGACTTCACGTATATCTCTGACTTTGTCTGAATTCTCACAGTGCTGAGAACTCATCATTAGAATATCAACAATAATTTGATATCACAAAGACCAACCAAACTATTCACTGATGTTTTCAATTATTAATCTGATGTCATATACAGGGATATACAGGTTAACATGTGTTTACTTTTATAAAAAACAGCTATGATTTTTCTTCAGTGTATATTTTGCCTCCCATGACCCTTTATAAAAGGAAAACTTTATTTATTTGTTTCACAGGAGTATAAGATTTGTGTGCAGGTTTTGATGAGAAAAATATTTTTTAATTTTTCTATTTTGTCTGAAATGTAAACATTTCATACCCAGCCTCATTAAGGACTGAATGAGGACTTATTTGGGTTAAGCCTTGTCCTCAACCTCAGTTCAGGCCCAGGGGACAAAATACACAGTGTCCTTGAAGGAGAAAGCAGTTGAGTCAGTCCTATTAAGATACGGTCTCAAGGGCATCTGTGAACCATGCGCTGCTGGGCACTGGGTTGTCTTTCCTGAGGAAGATTCAGTAGTTCACCGTAGTTATAACATAAACAGTTATCAACACCACAATTTTAAGTAGATTATCTCTCACCAAAGCTGAAACAGAATCCACAAGGGGAGACCAAAGCAGCCTCTTTAAAATGCATTTAATGTTGTACATCTCTCCACAGATATGTATACATAACAATATTTGTGTGTATGTATGCACACATACGTGAGTATAGTTCTCCTGGCCATCTTCATAAAACAGAAAAGAAGAAAGTGCCCTAGTCTGCCGTGTAATATAGGTAAGAAGGTCCTGCACTTTGGAATGTCATTGACAAGATTTTCAAAAAACATTAGCATGCACCTTGGGACCAACAGTATCTTCTATTATCATTACTGTACACACACACACCCACAAAATAATATTTTAATGCCAAAAAACACATTTTAAAATTCTTAAAATGGATTTCAAAATTTTAAAGTGAATACTAAAAACTTATTTGAAAAACCTTCCTGCATTGTTTTTATTATTCTCTTTCAACCAGAAGCTGGGAAAACCTATACACAGACAAATATTTGGGTGCTCTGGTGTGGCAATCTGTCACTTACCAGCTCTGCAATCTTGCCCAAGTTACTTCATCTCTCCCAGCCTCAGTTTCCTCTGCTGTGAAACAGAGATAACAGGATTTCTCTTACAGAGATGGGGGGTTAAATGGCATGTCATGCATAGAGGGTGCACCAAGGTGCAGGCCCCTGGAACAGCACTGAGCACCATCTTAGGTGAACTCTTGAGCTACCTTCCCTCGTATGTATGAGTATGTGAAGTGTGTCCACAAACACTATGCAGATCCTCTCCCAAGAATCCAGTCAGGAGTCCAGACCCGCATGGAACTGTATAGAGAGATGTGGTGATACAAACAGGCTGTACTTTCTTCCTGCCCAAATTTCTTCTGATGATTAAACAATGTTCTTCTTCTTCAAAAATTTCCCCCAGTGCTGCCATACAATCCCTTCATGAAGAGCCAGCCCTTCTGTGATGAGTCCATGAGGGCGATGAATTCAAGAGGGCTTGTTACTACCACAGTGATACTCTCAGTCAGGATGGCTAGATGGTTAGGTGCTGGGCTACCATCTACATCACAGGACTCTAGACCTCTGAAGGCTGGGAAGAGGTCTCTTCCTGTTCTGCTTTACTTCACGCATGCAGGCTTTCCGCGATTCCTCTCATGTCTCCTTTCAGGGTTCCCTGGCCTGTTGCCATCAGAGGATGAACCAGCTTGTCTCTCAGGTAAAACTATGACCTCCTAGAGTCTAAGATCATCACTTGTTCATTTTTGGATCTTCAGAGCCTAGTATAATGCCTGACACCACCTAAGTACTCCATGTATTTTTAATGAGATGAAATGGAATCAAAACAGCCATGTGGTCCTGTAGAAAAGGAATCAACTTCTGCTATCACATTCCCCTGATATCACCAAAGCACATTCCACTGCCTCTTTTTCCTCATCTACAAGATGGAAATAATTCTTCCCACCTGCCTTCTCCTTTAGGGTGTTGTAAAAACAGAACCGACTGGAACAATTCTAAAGAAACGCTGATAAAGCTTGAATGGGTGGAAAATAATCATGTTCAGATATGAAGAAGATATGTTGCATAGCTTCATTCCTATGTGAGGGCTGTAGGATACTTCTGAGTCACTATTTGCTTCTTCATTTATATGAGCATATTCATTCATTCATCTTACAAACACACGCTGAACATAAAAGCTGAATGAGTCAAAACCCTGCCCTCAAGGAGCCAGGAGTGCCATGGTGGAAACCAATGAGTAAATAAAAATCTGCAAGACAATGAAATTCATGCTGTGACAGACACATCACAGATGCCACTGGGACACCTAACACGATGTTCTACGCAAGATGACCATGAGATGACTCCTAAGGGAAGAACAAGAGTCAAACAGATGAAGTTGGAAAGAAGGGCACACCTAGCTGATGGACAGCAAGGCCAAAAGCAAAGAAGCAAGGAGCATTATGGTGCCAAGTGATGCCCTGTAGGTGACATCATTTTCTTTTATTTTACTGAATGGTTTTAGTAGGGCATGTATGCTCTAGTTCACCAGGAATCTCAGCATTATCTTAGCCTTACTTGCTGCTTGGTTGTTTGTTTCTAACACTGTCAGCCTCCCCCTTGATGGCATTTAAGTTGGCAAAGCCAGGAACCAAAAGAGGTGAGGCTAAAGACATAGACAGAGGATGGAAAATAAGAGGCCTGGTGGGCCATGCTAAGGAGCCTGACTTTTACCCAGAAGCTTCTGAAGTGTCCCAGAGAATTGCAGGCAGAAGGATGACTTTGGTCAGCCACCAAACTTTTTCTGTTAAGTTCCAGGTAAGAAATATTCAGGGTTTGTGTGCTATACAGTCTCTGTCATAACCACACAGTTCTGTGGCAGCAGCATGAAAACAGTTGCAGACACTCTGCAAACAAATAAGCATGGTGGTGTTCCTGTAAAACTTCACCTATAGACACTGAAATTTGAGTTGCATATAATTTCCACATATCACAAAACATTCTCCTTTATTTTTCTAATCACTTAAAATGTACCAACTAAATAGTCTTCCAGTCAAGTTGGCACAGTAGGAAAACTATGAACTCACCTCCTCCCACAACCACATCAAAATGGCACTAGATTATAGAACCATCTGAAGACTAGCTGAACAGAAGTTCTATAACTAAGGATATAAAGAAAAGGCCACAATGGGTTTGGTAGGAAAGGCAGCAATGTGGAATGAACAGGGCAACAGTTTGCACCATAATGTTCCTTGCTTCTTTGCTTTTGGCCTTGCTGTCCATCAGCTAGGTGTGCCCTTCTTTCCAACTTCATCTATTTGACTCTTGTTCTTCCCTTAGGAGTCATCTCATGGTCATCTTGCGTAGAACATCGTGTTAGGTGTCCCAGTGGCATCTGTGATGTGTCTGTCACAGCATGAATTTCATTGTCTTGCAGATTTTTCTTTACTCATTGGTTTCCAGGTGTGGCAATACCCATGGTGTCGTGATTAAGAAATGGGAGGAATATCTTGGCTGCAGAGGTGCCCCCTGAGAAGTGAGTAGTCACAGTCCCACACCAGGCTCAGTGGACTGGAGCACCAATCCTGGAAAGAAGAGACCCCATAACTTCTGGATGTAAAAACCACAGAGATTATGTGACAAAAGACAAAAGGCTGTGGGAGACCAAGACACATTGTTCTGAAATGGCCAGCACACAAACTAAGCCACTCACAAACTCACTCATTCTAAGCTCCAGCACAAGGGTGGCAGTTTGAAAAGCACCAAGAACATATAAGAAGAAAGTAAATTGACTAACTTGAGGGTGAGTTCTGGAGGAGCAAGAGTTGAAGCAATTCTCTCCAGTAATGGAAACACTGGCAGGTGGCATTGTTTCTTTGTGGAGCTCACTTCTCACAAAGCCAGCCCAGTGCAGGTGAATACCAAATCTGTGCTCTCCATTAACCTGGCTAACATCATTCACCCTGCCCTAGTGGCTCCCAGAGGCACCACCCCACCCAACTTGCTCACCCAGACCAAGCCTCTTCCAGCAGCTTTTTTCCACAGTAATGGTCTGCCTCAACTTGAACTGAGGACTTTCCCAAAACCTCTCAAATGTCCACAAATCCCAAACAAGTAGCAGCCTGCCTCAGTGTACCTTGTAGCTCTTGCTAAGTGGCCCCAAGCCCGGCACAAGAGGTAACCAGTCCCAACTTGCACTGTAACTCTCATCAGGTGTCCCCAAGCCAGTCTTAGCCTGGAAAACAGCTCTAACTAAGTAGTCATACACCTAACACAAGTGATGGCCGGCCTCAGCTCCCATCATACTGCTCACCAAAGGCTCCCAGCCTAGAAGAAGTGGAAACTAGCCTTGCTTTATAGCATAACCTCTCCCAAGCACTACCTAGCCCAGCACAAATGGCAACTAGCTACAGATCACTTTGTAGCTCCTATCAAGTGGTTGCAAGCCTGATAAAAGTAACAGCTGAACTTGGTCTAAACCAGAGCTCCTTCTAAGAGGCCCCAGACACAACACAACAAGTAGCCAACTTCAGACCACACCAGAATCCGACCCAACCATCTCCACAACAGACAAATTTGAAGGATGGCCTCAGCTGGCGTCAGAGTCCAGCTAAAGTGATTCACATTCTATGGAGTCAGCCCCTGCACAAGAGTTCATTTGCGATAGCACCCAGTTCTCACAGTCAGCCTGAAGGTCAACTCCACTCACTGACATGCCAGCACCAATTGAAGACCACATACAACTAGAGGGCACACACAACCCACAAAGGGGGCAACCTTGGAGCAGACACCTTTTTACATAAGACCACTCTGTCAAGACCAGGAGATATATATCTACCTAATATATAGAAACAAATACAGAAAGTCAGCAAAAATGAGGAGACAAAGAAATATGTCCCAAATGAAAGAACAGGACAAAAGTCCAGTAAGAGAACTAAACAAAATGGACACAAGCAGTCTACCAGACACACAGTTAAAAACCACTGGTTTTAACAATGCACAATAAATTTGGAAGGATACACAGTGATAACTTCAACAAAAAGACAGGAAACAAAAAGGGAGATAGAAAACATAAAAAAGAACCAATCAGAACTGAAAAATACAATAACTGAAACAAAGCAGGGGTCTCTAACCCCTGGGACCATGGACCAATACCAATCCATGGCCTACCAGAAATCAGGGCACAAAGCAAGAGGTGAGCAGAGGGCAAGGGAGTGAAGCTTCATCTGTATTTACAGCCACTCCCCATTGCTCACATTACCGCCTGACCTCAGCCTCCTGTCAGATCAGTGGTGGCATTATAATAGATTCTCATAGGACCAGGAATCCTACTGTGAAGTGCACATGCAAGGGATCTTGGTTGTACATGCCTTCAGAGAATCCAATGCCTGACGACCTGAGGTGGAACTGAGGCTGTGATGCTAGCGCTGGGGAGTGAGAGCAGAGCTTTTGGGAAGTGATGGTGGTTTGCAGTTAAGGCACTGAAGATCTCAGTTTAACCGCTAATACAGAATAACATTAGTAGAGAGGTCTGACTGCACTGAGACCATAATAAATCAATTGCTTGCAGACTCATATCAAAAACCTATCAGTGAGTGGCAAGTGACAATTAAGCTGCATCTGCTGGCAGGCTTTATAATAGCAAGTGAGTTGTTGTACTTCAATTGTACAGCTGCATTCGGTGAAAGTCTTTAAGTCAGAATCGGACACTTATTTTAGTCCATGCATGGCCCACCCAGTATTTTATTTACCACTTCTGTCTGCACCTCTTTCCCACACTGTGTACTTGTCTCAGTCACAGTTTTGGTAAGGCCACAAGCTAATACTAGTCAAAATGAGTAAAAACCAAATATCACCGGAGAGCTTCTTTGAAAAGGGGGAAAGACCAAATGATGAAAGAGCAGAAGACTCTAAGACTGACAACAAAAAGAAAGCTGCATTTAAAAGAAAATACCAAGAGTCCTACTTAAATTATGGGTTCATTGCAACAGGTGATTCACATTCTCCAAGCCCACCTTGTATAATATGTGGCAACCGGCTATCCAACTAAGCCATGAAAATGTTAAACCTGCTTTGCCACATGGATACCAAGCACTCTTAATTAAAAGACAAGCCTTTGGAGTTTTTCAAAAGGAAAAAATGTGAACACAAAGAACAGAAGCAACTGAAGACCACTACTTCATCAAACGTGTCTGCACTGAGGAGCACCATTCTTAGTAGCTAATCGCATTGTGAAAGCTAAGAAGCCCTTCGCTATTGGAGAAGAGTTGATCCTGCCTGCCTCTGAGGACATCTATCACGAACTTTAAGGAGAGGCTACAGTTCAAAACAATGAGTGAACATTGGGATTTTAACATGTTTCAAACTTTAGCAGAGATTTTGAAAGAGACTGAGCCAGGGCCTTCTTTCTCCCAGCTGGCACATGATCACCCATCTCAGCTTTCAAAAGAGCATAAGCATTACTCCCCAACCACAGAAGACTCCCAAACTGGGAAGGGATGGGTCCATAACCATTTGTGAACAAACGAGGTGACTTTGTGCTAGAAGAGAATCAACTGCTTGAGATCACAAATGACAGTGGCCTTAAAAGTATATTTGAAAGAATTTCAAATCCCTATATATTCTAGATTAAAATCAAGGAGCAATACCCTGAGATTGCCACAAAAGCACTGAAAAACCTGCTTCCATTTCCAACATCTGACCTTTGTGAAGCAGGGTTTTCTGCAATGACAGCAACCAAAACGAGATTACAGAGCAGAGTGGACATAAGTAACACACTTCGGGTGTCACTGTTTCCCATCATTCCTAGATGGGACCGTGTAGTTGCAGGAAAACAAGTTCAGGGCTCCAACTGATTCTGTATTATGGTTAGTTGTTAATTATTATTTCATTATATATTAGTATACAATGTAATAATAATAGAAATAAAGTACAAAATAAATGTAATGCACTTGAATCATCCCTAGACCATCCCTCACCCCTGGTCCATGAAAAACTGGTCCCTGGTGCCAGAAAGGTTGGGGAGTGCTGCCTTACAGTACAACTGCATCAGTCCAGGTGACACATGGCAGAGACATGAACACCTTGGGATGTAAAGGGGGGAAAGAGTCAAGTTGGCAAAATTGTGATCATTGAACTTGGAGGAGATGGCTAATAATGACCACCAGGTTTCCAGCATGAGTGAGCACAATGTTGTTATCACCTGAGAGAAATCAAGAGAACTGGGTTCGGGAACAGAATGGGAAGAGACACTTCTCCTTTAGATATGGGGTCACTTTGGGGAGGCTATGGGACACGCAGGTATAAACGAGTAAGGCCATGGCACCAACTGGAACCGTCACGAAAAATAAACAAATACATGGCTTACATCATCACTGACTTCACGGAGGGAGGGGCATGAAGGAGGAATCTTGTCATTCTCTCTTCCTCAAGAGAATATTAGACCAAAATCATCTCAGACCAATGAGAAGTCCTCCTTCTCTGCAGGAAGTTATACTTCCATCCTTCATGCGAAACATACACTGATTTCCTCTCATGCTGCTGCAGGAGGGATGGAGGCCTGCTGACTCACAACCTCCATGGACTAACACTGTAAACTTTCAAGTTCACCCATCTTCATGAAAACTGCTGCTTGACAAATTTGCTCCCCTCAACAAGGGGCCAATAATAGACTTGGGAAAAAACCATGTCAAAGATCTTAGTGTATTACCTCTGTAATTATCTAGGGAGCTGACCACAGCTTTCATGAGAACAGGGAATGGGAATTAGCCTAAAATAATGGTAAAGGGTAGTACTCAGACTAACTGCATTAGCATCACCAGGGAACTTGAGAAAATGCAGATTCTTGGGCCCAAAGCCCAGACCTGCTGAATCAGAAACTCCAGGAGTAGACCTAGCAATCTGTGGTTGAACAAGCCTTCCAGGTGATTCTGACTGACGCTCAAGTTTGAGAACTCCTGGCCTAAAAGAAGCAACTGCTGCCCTCCTTGCCAAGATCTCTGACTTCCCCTGCCCTACCTCCTCCTCACTGTGCTGCTTTATTATGAACAGTGGGTGTCAGTCCTTTCACTCTAAGCATGGCCACGTGCCCAGGCCAGGAGACTTTCCATCCTTTGTCCCAGCCTGTGCCCACAGCATTTTCCATTCAGCAGTGCTCTCATCTCTGGAGTTGCCACAGAATACCAGTGTGCAAAGAGGGTCTGGATCCAGTGACATGAAAACTAGCATGACTATCCATCTGGATAAACCAGGAAAAATAAGGCCTTTAAGTAGTGTTGTGGCTAAGAATACAGACTCAGGAGGCAGAGTTTATAAGTGTCTATCACTTACAATGCTGAGTAAGCTCAGGCAAGTTATTGAGCCTCTCTGTGCATAGTTTTCTCAGCTCTATAAAAGGGATAGTAAGAGTACCTAGCTCATCAAGATGTTGTGTGGATTACATGCGCTATTAATAATACATTTGCAAAGCGCATTGAATAGTGCCTGGCACACAGTGCCACATGAGCACTATTTATTATTTCTATGCCAGAAATTTCTCATTTTCAATCAGCCACACAACACATAACATGGTCCAAAGATTCCCTCAGAAAACTTAATCCTCTTCCTGGAAAGTTTAGACCTTGTTTCCAAATTCCTGTACAGTGCCCCAAATTAATAGACTAGGCAGGACCACACATCTCTGAGAATATTCCTTTTCTTCTCCCCTAATTAAAGGGTTAAATTTGCCCTTTTCCCGAGACTCAAACCCTGACCTTAGCCCTGTGGCCCTTATGACTCCAACAGTCCAATGATGGATAGGAAAGCTGTCCAGCAAAAGAGCCACCTCCCTGACAAGGGCCAAGCTGCTTTAAGCTGCACAGCATGGGTCCCTTTTCCCCTGAATCCCCGCTGTCCCTCCCAAAGTGGATGAGGTGGGGACTCCCAAAACAGGGGGCCTGCACATCATACCAGCTGCATAGGATTCTGACTAGGGTGGTAATGCAGGAAGCAGGGACCATTTCCTAGAGCTACTGCTACAAATTGCCACAAGTTCGGCAGCTTAAAACAGACATTTTTTTCCCCTCACAGTTCCCAAAGCTAGAAGTCCAAAGTCAAGGTGTCAGCACGCTCCCTGTGAGGGTGCTTGAGAAGAATTATTCCTTGAACATTCCTAGTAATCCTTGGCTTATGTACCTGTGTTGCTCCAATTTCTACCCCATTCTGCCCATTTCCTTCTGTGTGCCAGTGAGTTTCCACATCTCCCTCCCTGTATAAGGATACCAGTCATTGGACTTAGGGTCACACTAAGCCATTATGACCTTATCTTAACTTGATATGTGCCAAGAGCCTATTTCCAAATAAAGTCACATTCACAAGTACCTCCAGCTAGGACTTCAACATATGTTTTTGGGAGACACAACTCTAGCCACAACAGATGGCAGATGTTTCATCTCAAGTGCAGACTCAGAGCTGTTGAAAGTGGCATGTGTGAGAGGCTATGTGAGAAGGACTGGAGGCCCTCACCAGCCAAGCCAGGAGGAGCATGGGAATGAGTTACTGACCCCTGCGGTGCAGGGAGAGGCAAGAGGGCTCCCAAGCTCTCCTGCCAGGTGTCTGACTCACTGAAGCAGAGGACAGGAGAACACAGGGGAATGAAAAGCTCACATGGAATATCTAAGTAGGGAATCTGGGAACTTGGCTTCACAGCCGGGGGGCGCGACCTGACTGCTGGCAGAAGACAAGCCCTTCCTAAGTGCCAGGCAAACTGAATAACTGGGTAATGCATGTAAGACACACTTCACTGGCCTGCAGGCACATCCAGCCTTGACTGTGTTGACTGAAAAGGAGAAGAGGCTGAAGGGAAGAGGGGAAGAGCAGGCAGCAGTGGTTGTGGAAATGAGGAGTGCTGGGAAGCCCAGCAAGGTCCCTCTTGCCCTTCACAGCTCGGGGAGACACTGGGCATCAACAGCAGCTCCACATGTGTCTGCCTAGAAACCCCGAAGGGCATGAAATCAAAAATGCGGAGGGGAGAGGGGCTTTCCCAGGGCCTTTTGGGAAGAATCCAAACTGCTTATCCACGCCTAGCAACAGTTTTACAGCCAATCGGTCACATGCCCCGTGCTGAGGTGAGGGAATGCCAGAAGATTTCCGAAGAACTGGAGAAGAAGCTGCCATCTCTCAGATCCACTGGCTGGCTGAAGTTCAACTTCACCAGGTTCACCTTCTATCCAGTCTAAACAATGGCCCTCTGCTTATTCACACCTCCAAAGAGGTGAGGATTTCTTAGGGGACCCATTTGACATGCATCCAGAGACATGGTTATCAAGATAGCAAACGCATCAGAAAAGATAGCACTGACCAAGCACACACAAACTCAACCTGAAAAAGAGTGTGTTTTTTGCCATAATTTAATAACAGACCTTATAGAAACTTAATTCCGTTCAAGAAATCAGTTGTTCTCTTATCCACACGAGTATTCAAGTGACCTGAATCTTCCAGTGAAATGGATTCGATCCCATGAGCATTTACCTGATAGAAGATTTTTCTTCTAGTTTCTCCAGACCAGAGCTCAAAATGAGAGAGAGAAGGGGAGAGAGGGAAGGAGAAAGGGAGGGAGGGAGAGAGAAAAGTTGGCCTCTAGGGAAGGAGAGAGACACTTTAGTCCTGGCACACGCTGCAGCAAGCACACAAACCCCTTTTTGTTCCAAGGCCAGACCCTGAACAATGAGCCGTAGGGGCTCCTTTGAGAAATGCTCACGTGCCCAATGAAGCAGAGCTGACCATGGTACGCGCAAGGAGTCCAGGAGCTGTCTCTAAATTGGTTCCATTATAAACCCCTTCAAGGAAAGCATCGTTGGCACCTCTCCTCTTGTGTGGCACCTTCACTCTTAATCTGAGAAAAGGTCCCATTTCTAGGAAGCAGTGGAGAAAGTTCTTTACAAGTGAATCCTTGCTGACAGACAGAACCCTGACAGCAGCAATCAGACCAACAGGCAACAATGTGCACAGCTCTGTGCACGCTCTCAGGCATGGTGTGGCTGGGTGGGGACAGGAGGCTTCCATTCTAAAGGGGTCACTAAGGCATGGCTCACTTGCAGGGCCCCTTTTCTGTAAGTCAGGTCCCCAGACCTGCAGCACCAAGACGAAAGCCAACTCTGGCCCCTTCCTATAAGCACAGTCTGAGCCCCTTTCTCACACCTGCTCTGCATATGCCTGCTGTGGCATTCCTATTTTCCACTTCTGACTTCAAACATGTTTCCTCATGAGAGGTTCAATGTCACCTCTCACCTGGCCACCACCTTTCCCATTCCTCTTCCTTAGGATGACGTATTTCACTTATTTCCACCACTCAGACACAGCCTGTCTGGGGTTCACAGATGTGCTGATAGAATAAAATTGGGCCTTTGAAATAACAGGCAGCTCACTGGCCTGCTGACCTCTGCATGAATGATTTGTGGAAAGTATTCAGCAACCATTGCCAGATTGGGAGACCAAGAATACTTGTCCACTTAATCATTCATTCAGCATGTATTTACTAGGCACCAACAATGTGCCGGGCATGGTTTTAAGCACTTGGAATACAGTAAGAAACAAGTTTGTTTGTTTGTTTGTTTGTTTGTTTGTTTGTTTTTCAAATCCCTACCTTGAAGGACTTTTTAAATACTTTTTTGCAAATGCAAAAGTCCTAAGATGAAAACAAGCCTGACATGTTTGGGAGCAGAAAGAAGGGTAGTGTAGCCAGAATAGTGGCCAGTGGGAGGCAAAGAGGCTCAGCAGAGCTCAGATCACAGACCCCAAAGCGCAGGGTAGGTCTGATTTTATTCTAAGAACAATGAGCATGAGGATAAGGCCACTGGAATAATGTTGTAAAAACATCAATATACAAGACCAGTCTGGAAAGTATCCAGCCCTGTAATGTAAAAAATAGAGGCATTTATGTCTGGATTTTTTTCAGACAGTCCTCATGTCTGCTCTGTGGAAAACAGATTACAAGGGAGCGAGAGTAGATAGGGAGACCCCTGACGAGGCTATTGCAGAACTGCCTGTGTAGAGACAATCACAGGAAGTGACTTTAAAAAGCTGATGGGGATGCAAAGAAGAAATGTTGGTATTTCCAAGGGTGGAGATGACATAGGAGGCGACATTTGAGCTGAGTCTTGGAGATTTGAGCACAGCAAAAAGAATGACAAGAGTGTTCTGAAATGATGAGGAGCAAGGTGATGCTGGAGATATGGGGGCAGACAGGGGTGCTGAAGAAGCTGGGGTCACAAAGGTTATTGGTTACCAGACTGTGAGGGCCTGAAGGCGAGGCAGGGCCATTTGTCCTTTGTTTTTCAGCTACAAGACAGCCACAGGGATTGTCCTGGAGGAAAGTAAGAAGAGCACAGCTGTCTCTGGCAGCACGTGCAGGAGAGCTCCCAGAAGATGTTAGAGCAGGCGTCTGCAAATCTTTCCTGTAAAGGAAAGGGTCATAGTTGGATATTTTAGGCTTTGCAGACTTTAAATTGTCTTTTGCAACTACTGGACTCTGCAGCCCTAGACAAATACATAAACAAATGGATGTGGCTGTGTTCTAATCAAATGTTACTTAGAAAAATAGACCTTGGGCCAGATTTGGGCTGCTAGCTGCAGTTTACTAATCCCTGGGTTAAAAGAAAGGAGAAGTGTTAACCAGCCTTACAGTGGACTGGGAGGAGTGGGTCAGACCTGTGAAAGAATGGAAAGGAGGACACAGGTTTAAGAGGCATCACGCAGACTGGCAGCAAAGGAGTGGGGCCAAGGTGGGGTGGAGGGGCTTGAAGATGACTCCAAAATTTCTACTAACAGGCAGGACTTTATTCATTAGCTATAATGAAGAATAAAGAATGGGTGGGAGGTGGTTTAACCTATAGAAGTAGATGAATCACCCCCTCACACACACACACACACACAGAGAGAGAGAGAGAGAGAGAGAGAGAGAAACTAAAGGGAAAGGAGTTTATTGGGTGGCCAAAAAATGCATACCATCAAGTCAGCTAAGAAAGATCAGAGAGACAGAAGGTGAACTGCAAATCACAGCCTCCCAGGGGTGTTTCTCCCATAAAAGTGGCCAGGGTGGGGGGTGGGGGGGTGGGGGGGTGGGTTCTAATCACTTCAGAGATTTAATCCACTTCCTGGCTTTTCTCACATCTCCTTCTAGTCCCCTAGTAATTAGGCAGCACCTGTTTCCCGAGCACCTACTAACTATCAAACCTTGAACTAGAGACTCTGAGAGGCCATGAAAGAACATATGGTGCAGCCTTTACTTTAAGTCACGGGAAAGGCAAGAGCTACTGAAGGGTCATGGCAATCCAGCTCATTGACAGTCTGCAGCTTTGTGAGGGACGGAGGGGCCTGGAAAGGCAGGTAAGGCAGCTGAAAAGTGTCCAACTGTAAGAGAGACATACGAAACAGCTAATGACAGCAATGAGCAGGCTTTACCAAGCAAGTAAGCACAGCCAGTCTTTAAGGTGTTACATAATTAACATCAGAATGCATGGGAGAATTTTGCTTTCTTTTTTCCTTCATTTCCCTAGTCTTATTGTAGTTGGTATCTCTAAGAGGCAACACAGTGCAGCCACAGAGAAAACGGACTCCAGATACAGCAACTGGGTTTGAATTACACATTCTCCTGACTGTGTCCCTTCACCTTTCTAGGTCTCAGTTTCCTCCTTCTCTAAGTGGGGAGGGTAATAACACGGCCTGCCACACAAGACTGATGCAGGCCTTAAACTGGCAGTACACACGCAGGGCTCAGACGGGCAGGATGCCCCTAGGTCAGGGCGCACCTCTGCAATTCCCAGGTCTGCTTCTGCTGGGAGCTAAGTAATGAGGATGTGGAAGAATGGCCAGAGGCCCAAGGAATCCCACTGCTCAGTTCAGTCCCACTAAGGACCGGCCTCTCTTCTCACCACATGTAAGGCGATGAGAATGTATGAGTCAACCTCACAGCCATCACCGTTTCCTTCCCTCTTCCCATGCCTTTCTAGGAAAGATTTACTTTCTCAAGATTGAAGCAAGAGAACATTTTGCAGTTTTAATTAATACAGATTACCTACCTCCCAGGGCTGTTTGCAGGATTAATCCCTATCCGGTGCCTTAAGCTCCTTAGCAGATGAGCACTGTGTTCTTGCCAAATAAACTGGTCTCTGGATCTTTCAGCGACTGCCCCCTCATCTCATATAACAGCCTCCTTGCTCTCCTTAAAAAGGTTGATTGGTCTGTGTGAATTTGAGTTTATCCTCTGCCTGGTGCAATTAAGTGTGAAAATCCTTGATCCTTGCCTCGGGGGAGGGGAGGTAGGGATATTTGTGTGGTCTGAGCATTGAGCTCAGGTTTAATCCTGATGTGACAATGACAGCAGAAGCTGCAGTCTCTGACCTCCTGGGTGGGTTTCTGAAGGCGTTGAAGACAGGAGGTGGGCTGGGAGGGGTGGCAGAGGGCAGAATGAGGGTTACTGATGGATGTGATAACTTGGTGGAACAGCCTGAAACCCAGGCCCCTGAATTAGTCACAGAGCCCTGTCTAGAAACTGTTAGAAGAAATAACTCTGCTCACTGGTTTGTAAAAGCTTGTTATGTATAGGATATGTCAATACAAATAATTTGCATTTGGGGTTTCGGCTTTTGTTGATTTGATTTGTTCCTACATGGGCATCTTATTTCTGAGAAAACTCAAAAGAACAAAGTATTACAAATGCATTTTAGCTCTTCGTG
Source organism: Lyroderma lyra (assembly GCA_004026885.1). Taxonomy (NCBI): domain Eukaryota; kingdom Metazoa; phylum Chordata; class Mammalia; order Chiroptera; family Megadermatidae; genus Lyroderma; species Lyroderma lyra. Next base: position 208,977 of record PVJL010001088.1, on the reverse strand, counting down.
CTATTTAAATTTTTATTCTTGGCTACATTAGCATATACCTTATAGAGCTACACTGACCTGGTTAAATCAAGTAGAAGAAGATAGCAGCAGGCCTCCTCTGAGGCTCCATGAGCAACCAAATCATCATAAAATGTTAAAAAAAAAAAAAAATATCAAGAAATACATACACTCACTAAAACTGAAGCAAACTATCTCCTCGCATATGTCGTAAGTGCATCAGCAGATTACTGCAGGAAAAAAACGCTGATTTTTTCACATGACTGAATCAGTGAAAAAGGCCACGGTCTTCATGTTGGCCTTGCTAATACTGAACAAACATAACTTGAATCAGATTATAATACAGCTTCAAAACATCATTAAAGTAGAATTTCTTAAAGAAGGAAACATGTAACATCTTAAGTGCAATAATATGCCCTATGAATAAAATAATCCCATGCCCAAATAAATCTGATAACTATACCATATTATAACACCTCTTAGGAATTCACAATAAGAATAAGCATACTAAAGGTTCTAAGAAGTCTGTGTAGAAAAAGTGATTTTCTTAATTTACTTAAATAGGGAAGCCTGTTTATCCCATAGAACTTACAAACCACGCCATGAAATAGTTTTCATCAAAACAGTTTTGGGGTTTAATCTGTAAATCCAAGGAAGAAGCTCATGCTGCCTTCCCAATATTGGCAAGAACATCTGATTCTTGAATACGCATTCCCATCTAAAAGACCCATATCCATAATGAGGAGAACTAGTGACTGTCTCTATGAAATCCTCCAAAACAATGGATCTCAAAATCTATGTATCCTAATCACCCAAGATAGCTACAGAGCCTGGGTCTGCTGAGATAGGACAGGGCTGGGACTCTGAAATGCCCCTGTGATTCTGATGCACGTCAAGCTTGAGAGCCACTGCTCTAAAAGCCAATTCCAGAAATGGAGAGGACCCAGGAGAGGGCGAGGCTTTGGCCTGTCAGAACACTGAACCCACAAGTGTTTGCTGAGTACATACCATCTACTCAACTTTCAGCTACAATAGTGATAAAATTAATATCTTGGAGGTACACTGTTCTTGTTTTGCTCCAGATATTGCTCATTAGGGGATAAAGAGAATAAAATGGAAACAGCCATGCAGTACAACTCAGTTGCTCTCCAAAATTCCCCTTTCCTAAATGGTACTCCACCAGTGATACCAGATGATAAAAGAGTAGCTGTGAGCGACTGAGAATGAGGGACAAAGAACTGAATCCATCATGAATCTCTTTTTATCTCCACAACTGAGCCTAAAATATACTAAAATCTACAATCTTTTTAATGGCTTTTATAATTTATTAGGTCAGTATTTGCACTACATAGAAAATTCTCATTATTTCCAACTCCTTTGTCATTTTAATAATTCTAACTTTACAAAAATGCCAAAAAGCTGTTTCCAGGGAGCCTTTTAGCAGAGAATTGTTTAATCAAATCAGTAATCACTTCTGAGTCAGGGAGGTGAACTCACAACTTCCTTCCCAAGTCCACTGCCAGACACAGGAGTCCCTCATTGGACCTGGGAGGAACGTGTCCACTGGCTGGGATAAAACTGCATGTACATAAATTCAGCCTATTACTCGGCCAGCTCAGAAAATAGAACCAGTCACCCATGTCCCCTGTGTTAGACAGAGTTGACTCTCACTCAAAAACCAATTAGATCAACATATCTGCCAAAATCAAACAAGCTGAGACAACACTGGGGAGGTGGGAGGAGGTGAAAGGGACTGAGAAACAGAGACCCTTTAAAGAAGCCCACCTGTGAATAACATTCTGAAATTCATTTGAAGATGCCTAAGGGTATTGTAATGCTTCCCAAGTTTAAGTATGACAGTGAAAAAGAGAAGCACCCATAATTGTAAAAGATCAACCTTAGATTTACTAAAAGACGTAATGAAATTCCTAGGCACTGGTTTAGAAGGACCACATATCTCAGACAAGTATGATTCAAATCCTGCCATCCCTGCTGACACTCCTATCCCACCCAAGTAGCCACAAGGAAATCCCTACGTGTATTTTCTTGTAGTGTGAGTCTGAGACTCATATTAATGAGCGTATCAGTCATGAGCTTCAGTTTTTAACATGATGGTTCCATGCTAATAAAACCCAGTAACAACTTACTGACATTATTTCACATACTGTTAGAAAATTCCTGCTCCTACAACAAGTTTCAGTTATTTGGGAAACACTTTTTAAATCTGTGGCACCAATGAATACCTAATGTGAATCTGATTTAAAATTTTGTTCTAAGATAAAGTTATTTATTCTATTTGATAGAACTCGTAAAAGGGGGCTTTTATTCACATGAAAGAAACAACTGAAATAAAGCTATAACTCCACAATCCTTCTTACTGAAACTCTAATTAATAGTCTCTGGTTCCTTCAGACACTTACTTGCCCATTATCTGGAGAATGAAGTTCAAATTCTTTACATGGTATTCAAGACCCTTCATGGTGTGTGCTGCTCTAACAACCTCTGTGTTCTCAGACCAACCATACTGAATTATTTTTATATATATAAATATTTTTATTGTTAGAGTTATTGGGATATTAGTTATCGAGAGTTACATAGGTTCCAGTTGTACAATTCTACTTGTTGCATTTTATGTTCACCACCCAGTGTGAGCTCTCTTACCATCACCATGTATTTGGCTCCTCCTCCCTCCTCTCCCACTCCCTCCTTCTTCTCCAACCTCCTCCCCCATTACCCCCAAATAACCGTTAAAACAATTGAGTTTTTTGCTTGCTTGTTCTTACTTTGTTGTTTTCAGTTTTATATTCCACATATGAGTGAAGTCATATAGTTCTTGGTTTTTTCTGTCTGACTTATTCTGCTTAGCATGATGATCTGTAGGTCCATCCATTTTGTTGCAAATGGCAATATTTCATCTTTTCTTACAGCTGAGTAATATTCCATTGTGTATATGCACCACAGCTTCTTTATCCAGTCATCTGTTGCAGGGCACTTTGGTTGTTTCCATGTTTTGGCCACTGTGAACAGCGCTGCGATGAACATTGGGGTACATAAGTCTTTGCGGACAAAGGTTTTCAGGTTCTTTGGGTAGATCCCCAGAAGGGGGATTGCTGGGTCAAATGGTAACTCCATTCCCAATTTTCTAAGGAACCCCCACACTGCCTTCCACAGTGGTTGTACCAGTTTGCACTCCCACCAGCAGTGTACCAGAGTTCCTTTTTCTCCACATCCTCTCCAGCACTTGTTATTCCTTGTCTTGTTGATAACAGCCATTCTCACAGGTGTGAGGTGGTTTTGATTTGTGTTTCCCTGATAGCTAATGAGCACGAGCATTTTTTCATGTCTACTGGCCATTTGTATTTATTCATGGGAGAAGTGGAGGTTTATGTTCTCTGCCCACTTTTTAATTGGGTTGTTTTTGTTATTGTTGTTAAGTTGTATTAATTCTTCATATATTTTAGACATTAGACCCTTATCAGATGCATTGTTTGCAAATATTTTCTCCCACTCAGCTGACTAACTTTTTGCTTTGTTGATAGTTTCTTTTGCTATGCAGAAGCTTTTTAGTTTGATATAGTCCCATTCATTTGCATTTACTTCCCTTGCCTTTGAGGTCAGATTCATGAAGTCTTCCCTAAGCCCTAGATCTACAAGTTTAGTACCAATGATTTTTTCTATGCAGTTCATTGTTTCGGGTCTTATATGGAGGTCTTTCATCCATTTTGAGTTAATTTTAGTATATGGTGATTCATTTTTTTGCATGTGTTTTCCCACCACTATCTACTGCAGAAGATGCCTTTCCCCCATTGCATATTTTTTGTTCCTTTAACAAAAATTATCTGTCCATAAATTTGTGGATTTATTTCTGGGTTTTCAATTCTGTTCCATTCATCCATGTGTCTGTTTTTCTACCAATACCAAGCTGTTTTAATTATTGATGCTTTGTAGTACAAATTGAAATCAGGGAGTGTGATTACCAGCCTTATTCTTTTTATGTAGTATTGCCTAGGCAATTCAAGGTCTTTTTTGGCTGCATACAAATCTGATCATTTTTTTTATCTATTTCATGAAAGTATAATTGTGGGATTTTGATGGGAATTGTGTTAAATTTGTAAATTGTTTTGGGTAATATGGCCATTTTAACAATGTTAAGTTTTCCTATCCATAAACATGGAATATCTTTCCATTTCTTTGTGTGCTCTTCAATTTCTTTCAAAAGCGTTTTATAGTTTTCCATAAATAAGTTCATCATGTTCTTTGTTAAGCTAATTCCCAGGTATTTCATTCTTTTTGTTGTGATAGGAAAAGGAATTGACTCTCTCATTTCTTTTTCTGAAGATTAGTTGTTTGTATATAGGAATGCTATTGATTTTTGTATCTTGATTTTGTGTCCTGTGACTTTACTGTATTCATTTATGTTTCTAATCGTTTCCTGGTGAAGTCTTTGGAATTTTCTATATAAAGAATCATGTCATCTGCAAATAATGACAATTTGACCTCTTCTCCCCAATTTGAATACCTTTTATTCCTTTTACTTGCCTGACTGCTCTGGCTAGAACTTCCAGTACTATATTGAATAGCAGTAGTGACGGGGGCATCCCTGTCTTGTTCCTGATTTTAGAGGAATGGGCTTCAGCTTTTCCCCATTCAGTATATTAGCTGAGGGTTTGTCATATATGGCCTTTATTATGTTGAGATACGTTCCTTCTACACCCATTTTCTTCAGTGTTTTGATCATAAATGGATGTTGTATCTTGTCAAATGCTTTTTCTACATCATTTGATATGATCATATGGTCTTTATCTTTTATTTTGTTTATGTAGTGTATCACATTGATTGATTTTCATATGTTGAACCATCCTTGTGCTCCTGGAATGAGTCCCACTTGATCATGATGTATGATCTTTTTGATGCATTGCTGCATTTCATTTGCTAATATTTTGTTTAGAATTTTTGTATCTGTGTTCATCAGAGATACTGGTCTATAGTTTTCTTTTTTTTGTGTTGTCTTTACCAGACTTTGGTATTAGGGTAATGTTGGCCTCACAGAATGAGTTAGGAAGTATTGCCTCATCTTCAATTTTTTGCAAGAATCTGAGGAGGGTAAGCATTAATTCTTCTTTGACTGATTGGTAAAATTTATTGGTGAGACCGTTTGGTCTGAGGCATTTGCCGCCAAGGAGGTTGTGGATAGTTATTTCAATTTCTTTACTATTGATTGGTCTATTTAGATTATCCACTTCTTCTTGGTTCAGTCAAGGTAGGTTATAGTTTTCTAGGAACTTGTCTATTTCTTCTAGGTTGTTAAATTTATAGTGGCATAAAGTTCTTCATAGTATTTTCTTATAATCCTTTGTACTTCTGTGGTATCAGTGGTAATTTCTCCCCTTTCATTTCTAATTTTGGATATTTGTGTCCTTTTCTTTTGCCTTTTGGTTAGTCTAGCCAGGGGTTTGTCAATTTTGTTGACTTTCTCAAAGAACCAGCTCTTTGTTTTATAAATATACTTTACTGTCTTTCTGTTCTCGATCTCATTTAGCTCTCCTTTAATTTTTATTATTTCTTTCCTTCTGCTGACTTTGGGTGTTTTCTGTTCTTCTTTTTCTAGTTTTTTAAGATGGGATGCTAAAGGTTTAGTTGTGATTTTTCTTGTTTCTTAAGATAGGCCTACTGATATAAATTTCCCTCATATTACTGCTTTTGCTGTGTCCCAATAATTTTGGTATGTGGTATTTTCATTGTCATTAGTTTCTATGTATTTTTTAATCTCTTATTTGTTCTTTTATCCAGTCATTTTTTAATAAGATGTTGTTTAATCTCCATGTATATGTGGTTTTTTTCTGCTTTCCTTTTACAGTTGATCTCCAATTTCAGGGCTTTGTGGTCTGACAATACACTTGGTATGATTTCAATCTTCTTGAATTTGTTGAGGCTACTTTTGTGTCCCAGCATATGGTCTATCCTTGAGAATGTTCCATGTGCACTACAAAAGAAGGAATAGGCCTTTTTTGCTGGATGAAGTGTCCTGTAAATGTTAATTATGTCCAGTTGCTATAATGTGTCATTTAGAGCTGATATTTCCTTATTTATTAAATTTATTGGCACTTTTTGAACATTTCATACCTTTCACACCTGGGTCTTTATACACACTACCTAGTCAGTTCCTGACACAATCTTGCTCCTTCTCAACAGTCAGTTCAAATGTAACATTCCCTTAAAGATACTTTCTCTAATATCACTCATTCATTCATTAGAAAGTGGTTTTTATGTGCCAGGTATCAGGGTTTCTATTGTATTATATAATTTTATTTTCCCTACAATGGCACTCCATGTGTATTTCTAACACACTGCCAATTTCACCCTGCTTTGTGGGATTTTTATTTGAATAAGAAGTTATTATTATTATGTTAATAATAAAATATTATTTTATTACCTCACCACTAGATTGGTATGTATTTACTACTAGATTGGTAGCTCTTTGAGAAAAAAATGATTTGCTGTCCATCTCTATTTCTCCATGTTAGTATATGCAAGGCACTTGACAACTGTTTACTGAATGAATAAACTGTGTCTTATTCATCTTGAAATTCTCATGGTTTTATTATTAACCCTACCAGACCACTGTACAGATTTTTTGGTAATTTCCAAATCTGCCACTAGACCGCTTACCTAATTTTCGATATGAAAGGTAGACCTATTTTCTACAAGTTCCATCTTATTCTAACCACTTGTTTGCATGTAACTCACATTTTTCTAGATCATGTTGGTTTTTTCTCTTTAATGCTCAGGAGCCCAGGTATAGGGGACAGTTAGTTTCAGGGCCTCAGGTCTGATAGGGTTAAGGCAGTCACATGAGATTAATGGCACCTCATAAGCTCTGGACGGATGAAGGGATAACTTTTTCCATTTTACTTCCAGGAATGAGTAGTTACAAGTCATGCCTATGAAGGCTTTGGATGTTACTAACTACCAACTAGAAAAACCATGCTCTCATCTGAGGCTTTCCTCTCTGTCCCTGCCCCATTATTGCCTAGGAGCCACGAGGGGAACATAGGTAAGATGTTGGCCTATCTCCCTGATTTGCCTTCTCTAAGGACAACAAAGCTTCTAACTTCATGCCCAGGATAATTTCCATGGGATGGCTTGGCCTTCTTCATCAAGCTGGCCCACCAGAGCTGGGTTTTATACCCCAAACCTAGCCCAAGACAATGAATAAGAAAGTTATAGAAACACAATAAACATCTATCACAAATTTTAAAAACATTTTTCCAGAATAATAAAGCTCAAGCATTTGGAAAGGGTGTATCAAGAGTGACTCATAACAAACAGCAATAATAAATAAGGCAATTAATAAAAAGGGGCACCATCCAAACAGAGCAATTCCTTAGAAATTTTAATTTCTACTCCAGCTTCATTCTGGAGAGATGTGGTATTTTTTGAACCATCAGAAGCCTACTTAATCCCATTAGTAGGCAAATGATCCTAAATCAGCTTCCCTTCTCACTTTCTTGGGTCTCCTTCCTCCCTATTATCAATAACTAGTGTCAATTTTCTATCATATCTCATGCCAATATGGGTTCTTGCTCTTAGATAATCTTTTCCTCCCTAATGCCATGAGGTGAAATGCAAGGGGGTGATTTTTCTGCAAAATTGTGATCTAATGACTAAAAGAGACATATTTCTTGTATAATAGCCAATTCTACAAGTACCCTGTAGTCCAGATGGTTGATGAAAGAGACAAAGGAGGTAATAAATGAGATTCAGAAGAAGATGAATTGGAGATGTATTTGTACCAAGGCAGTGTGTGTCTCAGGAACATACTGGAAAAGTGAGCAGAGGGAGACCAGAGGAGATAATTTCTCAACTCTGGGCTAAAGGAGCAGTATTCTAAGAGACCCTCACAATTATTGTCCAGGCATCACTGATCTCCACAGTGACACCGAACACAGCAATTCATGCGCAAGGAGAAGATGCCCCCCATTTCCCTCCCAGCATGTCCTGTTAAGCTCAGGTGGCAAGAAGGGTGCTGAAAAGTCCCAGGCAACCCAGGATCAAGAAGTCTTTCCTTCAAGTGAAAAATGAAGGCTCCTAGTGTGGCATTATTCTGCTGGTTAAAAGTTAACACACACACTCACACACACAAAGCTTTTATAAAAAGACCAAAAGAAAATACCCCAAAATGTTTACAGTGCTTGTTCTCCAGTGATGTAGAACACTATGGCTTCCTTTATCTTCCTTCATTCGATGTATCTGTATTTTCTACAGTAGACTAGTATTATTTTTCAAATAAGAAAGAGATATATTAAAAAGTCTTCTGCCTTTTACTAGCAATTCTTTCCCACTGACAAAGATTTCCATGAAAATACAATCTCTACTGGTCAGAGGACACCATGGGGTTAACAAGGTGCTTCAATAGGAAGGGAAGAATACAGAGTCTTTGTTTTCAGGGCTTTGGGGCCTTTTGTACTTTTTCTTTTCTCTTCTTAGAAATGTGAGAGTGACCTCCTGCCCAGAGAAATGACCTTGGATTTAAATTTGAAATACTAGCACAATCTAAACGCCTGAAAAGGGGCACTGCATTGAAGAACAGGAGGTGAAGTGTCTCTTTTTTGTTGACACATGATGCATTCATCAGATCACTTGCCAGAAATGGGTTGTTGAATCCCTCCACCTCTGCCGGCTGCAAAAAGCATTTCTCGTTCCCCTTCCCCTGTCCTCCAGGTCATAGCAGCCGGTCTACTAAGGTGGGACCCAGAGTTCAGCCGAGAGCAGACAGGTCATCACTGGGGGAGAATTCACCCTTTCATTTTATTGCTTTCTTTTGTAATATCTGCTAGAATGGTTGGTTCATGGGCCCTCAATTACCCAGAGGGTCTATGTTTTCACTTGTTTGCTTGGCTGTCAGTCAGAAACAAAAAGGAGTTCTTCCCTACAAAGGTTTCTTGTGTTTTGGGTCTTTGGGCTTTTTTGTTTTGTTTTTTTGTGTTTTTTGTTTTTGTCTGTCTTATATCTTCAGCAATACAGCAAGACTTTGTACCCACCATGAAATGACATGATGTCTGAAACTTGCTTTAAAAATTCTACCGAAGATGAAAAGGCTAGATGAGGGGACTGTGGCAAGTAACAGGCTCATCCTGCAGACTGCTGCAGGCTATTAAGGCCCCTTCACTCCGTTCTAAAAGAAAAAAGCTAAAGCATCCTCTCTCTTATTAAACCCCCTTCAAATAATCCTTGTTTTCAAATTTCTAATCTTGTCTCTTACAGACTGGGAAGGATCGTGGTTTTGACCTAACTGGATCTCTTATAGCACATCCCATGTAGAAGGGTCTAGCAGCACCCTATAAAAGAATGTGAGTGTATTTACCACCCATACATTTCAGCCTTGGCATGTCAGCCAAAATTCTTAGACGGGAGACACGTCAACATTCTGCTATGGCCACATATGTCCCTTACTAATCTTGTTCACAAACAAAAGAGTAACATTTCTCTTCATAGACAGCTTACTGCTTAGTCTGGCTGCCATTAGAATACAATAGCTTTCCATGTTCTTATATAATAGACTCCAGCAACACCAATATTGACCTTGGAATTCACAGGAAAGATAAGATAGAAATTTAAAGCCAGAAAATGCCAAAAAGCCTTCTAGAAAGATATCCCAAGCTTACAGAAATAAGATCTTAGTGTGTAAAGACAGAGAGGCAACCTTTGGATAAAATACCTGTCTTCGGTGTCACAAGTGAAGTAACTGATTTAGTCTCATAGGAAAAGGAAAAACTAAGGGCATCTGCGCTGAAAAGGCACATCTTTCTTATCCCTACATGATCTTCAGTCTCAAATACACTAAGTATTGTTTTTTTACAAGAACATTTGAAAGTACAGTACTTCATTACCTAATTAATCATTGTATGCTCCCAAATAATGTACACTGAAGTACTTTTTAAACTGCAAAATAATGAACAAATGTAAGACATCGTGATCATTAAGTTGGAATTTTATTTCTTATGGATTTAAGTTCTTTTTTATGGTCAATATAAACATTCTCTGTGGAGAACTCCATTTCTCCTAGTCTCCTTGCTAATACACTGATACTAAGAAATACTAAGAAAAATACAGATGTAAGTTTCATGTTCCTACACCTACCACAATGTAGTAGTAAGGCAAAGAGGAAGAAATGAATTGAATTAATGCCAAAAACTACTTTAGCTCTGTCTACCTGAACTCTACAGAAGACAGTGAATGCACAGCTTTCTGCAACGCTGTTCTTAAGAAAGTTTGTTTTCGATCTCTCAATCAGGAACTTGAATCAAGTACCTGCCACACAGCACTGGTAAGTAGCAGGTACTGAGAAGGAATACCTCGTAATGTATGCTAAAGAATAGATCCCCATGAAGGAAGCTTACAGCGTTAAAAAGGCAGTAGCCAGAATAAACAGTTTAGGAGAGCAAGGTATAGCATCCCCAGAGCTGAAGTAAAGTTAAACTTAAATATCCAGGCAAAATCCCTTGAAGGCACTTCCTCATTATTTCCTCAGAATCATGCAAAGAAAAACAACATAAAATGGTAGAGTCACAGCCTCCTTCCCATGCAAATATTCCCCCAGCAACATCTCTATCCTTTGATAGAATTATTTCCAGAGCTGAAAGCCCACAATACAAGAGTGGCCTATTCCACTCCTCTAATGTTCAATAGGTGCAAAAGTATTCTGTAATGGGAAAGATTTACACAGATGTCCACTGCTATGATTATTAAGATTTTCTTCATGAAGACTGTTTATCCCCCATCCATCCCAGAACAGGACTAAAATTAAAGTTGCAATAACAGTACATAAATAGTATTTATCTAGCTCCACTTCTCACCAAAGAACTTTAGCCTCTATTTAATTATTCAAACAATATATGACCTGTTTCATATTAGCTTAAAAACAGAAGAGACTAGGATATGAAACAGAGTTGGAGACTTCTTTTTTTTTTTTTTTAAACTTCTTCTAACACCATCCTTTGGCTACAATTCAGGCAGCAAGCACAGCTCAGCTTCCTGCTCCAGAGGGGACTATGCTAGTTCTCCAAGTTCACTGAAAACTGTCCTGTACATCTGTGTCTGTTCCACACGGGGACTGGCTCCATTCTGAGACCTCCCCTCTTCATTCTCCCCGTTCTAGGAGTGGTACTGCAGGCCATTCACTGAAGGGGGAAAGGCTCTTAGCAATCCTGAATAGCACATGAATATACATGAGCTATAAAGCAGGAGTGGGTTGTGTTCCTAGAGTGTTAGCAGAATCCTGAAGAAAGCACTGCTTTGAGTTTCGTCGCCTTCCTCATAGCTCTTGAGTCCTTGGAAAGAGCATTCAGAGAGAATTCTGAAGCAGCCCTCTCCCATGATCCATTGTTAACAACCCAAGTTCTGTCCCCCAAGTGTGTCCCATAAGAGGGATTTCTATCCTCGAGTTTCTCAGTCCCTGCTACGAACAGACCCTCAGTGGGGATGTGTTATGGGGCTCCAGGCTGCCAGAGTAAGATCACCACAGACCAGCAATGACCCAGTCCACCCTCTTCCTCCCTCTGCTTTTTTATTCAGAGCACAATTTGAGACACTAGAATTTTTGCAGTGTAATTGAAGGGATTAAAAGGCTCAAAAAAAAAAAAGAGCAAACAAGTTGGCAATAATCGTAACACAATTGCTACAGGATGCCTCTTGGTGCATATATTATAAAAGCACTCACGGTTATCATACTATTAATTTGCTCCCCTTCAGTATTATGGCACTATTTGAATAGAACCATTTCCTGCCCTAACAGTCCCTTTATAGACTCAAGATTCAGAACGCTGGCATATTTCAGCACACGTGTAATGATTCTAAATGCCACATTATACATACCATACTCTTAACCCATTTCCCATTAGAGAAAAAAAAAGGTGCAGATCACTGCTGCATTCATATAATTTCACATAAACGCACTCTTTGAGGTTGAGGCAAACCTGACTGGTTTTCAATATGTGAAAATAAAACATAAAAACTGTTCTTGGAGTTATTTCTAAAGAAACTTGTGTCTAATCCTAATGTAACAGATGTACATGATGATCAGTATTTAATAATTTTCTTCACACATAGGAATGCTATGTTTTCCAGGATTTGACATTTTCAGCGATCGAAAACTACTGTATTTTTGGCTTCCCACTCTTGGGGTCAGCCTGCTCCAGCTCTCGAAGTGTACTTTAACTTTTAACTTTTGTATAATAAACTTTTAACTTTTCTATATTTTCAAAAAAAAATTACTGTATTTTGTAAATGAAAATACCACTACTAAAAACAGAATGTTATAAATAGAATGATGTCATTTGTTTCCAAAGACTATCAATATACTAGACCGATGCGAAAATAATAATCAAAGTGAGATATTTCATGGCAAACTTTGGAGGGGGAGGTTAGGACTGTGATCCATGATTTATCTTGGGGTAAACACTGCAGCTGCGAGCACCACGGGCAAGTATTCTCAGGGCAAACAGGAAATGGGTTAATGATGCTTTTGATGTAATGTTCCAACTATGAGATACAGATAGAAGAGTGGAGTTTTAGACTGAAACATATAAACAAAGAAAAATTTCACCAATTCATCAAAAATTAGCAAACCCTAAAAACTGAAAGCAAAATGAAACAAAGTAATCTATGTCTAAGGTGCCATAATCTATACATTGAGAGAAACCACTCAGTGACTTTCAATTAACAGCCTTAGTGGAATGTATCTTAAGAGGATGGACACACAGGGACACACACACACACACACACACACACACACACACACATACCCCTAAACTAAACAATGAACAAAAATCTTAAACTCTGTAGTAATCAATTGTTGGGATAGGTCTGGTGGTTATTCTGAGACTATAGCATGCCTATTGTGAAATAAAACAAATTAGTAATTATGTTGGTGTCACTGCAAATGGATTTTTAGCATTTAGAAAAAGAAATACAGGTGTAAAATCAATATGGGTGAGTTAAAATTCTGTAGTCTTGAATGTGAATTAGAAGAACCTATTTAACTCCATCATGCAATTTATCTTAAAGATAATATACCTATTTACTGACTCTTAAAAATGAAAAAGGCCTGGAAACAATGAACAACCCACTAGCAATGGACCCCTACCCTCTAGAACTCAATACGAATTTCCACCCAAAGGAACCAGGGTTCCTCAGACAAAAATGAGGCAGGAGATGTATGTGAAGAATCTGCAACATGCCACAGAACAAGGAGTCACTAAAGACCTCTGCCAAAAGGATTCAGTAGCCAACCTGAAGAAGCACCTACTGGCCAATGTGAGAAAAATATGAGCAACTAAGAACAGCAACTGCAACAGACTGAAACATAAATGTGTTTAAATATACTAGTGCACAATAATACTAAAAAAGGGGAAAGAGCTTAAATGGTCTCCACAGGAGGAGGCTAAAGAACTAATGCATCATTTTGATAACTATGAATCAAAAGCGTTTCCTTTACACTGTACCACAGGAAGCCTGCAGATATGGGAGTCTGTTTTCATGGAATGATTTTACTATTAATAGTAAATGAGGACAAAAGGATCAAATCAGAATATTGTTTCCGTGATTCAAAATGAATTAATGAATCTAAGCAATAAACATTCATGATCATTATCTTCCAAAGGGAGACAACCTGATAATATGTGACTACTGAAGGAATTACAGAATATTGTCTAGAAAATATTCTAGCTGAGAAATGGAATCTGAATCTCATCAAGAACTAAATACTAAGTTAAAGTGACTACAAGGGTGGAGAAACATGTTAAACAACATCACAGGATTCAATCATCAAAATCTAGACTGTAAAAAACTTCATAGGACAACCTAATTTCTTCAACAAATATACGGCCAGGAAAATGAAAGAGGAGGGAACTTAGCACCCTGAGGAGATTTGAGACATATGAACCAACTGCAATGTATTTCTTTACTTGGAGTCCTAGTCAAAGTATAGAGAAATTATGACACTATTGTGAAATTTTTGTATTAAAGAATTATTATTTGGGGTATAAAAATGATACTGTTGTTTTTTTAAAGTGTCCCTACCTTTCAGAGATAGATGGTGAAATGATAGAATGTCTGGGATTTGTCTCTAATCTGGAAGTAGAAGTAAGAATAAAAAAAATGAGACGAGGGCTTCTCGCCGAACGCCGCTGACATGGTGTTCAGGCACGTGGTGGAGGTTGGCCAGGTGGCCTATGGCTCCTTTGGGCCTCATGCAGGGAAGGTGGTCACGACTGTAGATGTTATTGATCAGAACAGGGCTTTGGCTGATGCCCTTGCACTCAAGTAAGGAGACAGACTATGCCTTTCAAATGCATGCAGCTCACTGACTTCATCCTCAAGTTCCGACACAGTGCTCGCCAGAAGTATGTCTGACAGGCCTGGCAGAAGGCAGATATCAATACAAAATGGGCAGCCACGAGATGGTCCAAGAAGATTGAAGCCAGAGAAAAGAAAGCCAAGATGACAGATTTTGATCATTACAAAGTCATGAATGCAAATAAAATGCCGAACCGATTAATCCAGCTTGAAGTCAGGAAGCTTCAAAGGGCAGCTCTCCTGAAAGCTTCTCCAAAAAAAAAGCACCTGCTGCTAAAGGTGCAGCTACTGCTAAAGGTGCAACTGCAGCAGCTGCTGCTAAGGTTCCAGCAAAAAAAAATAAAATAAAATGACTGCTGCAGGCAAGAAGGCTCCAGCCCAGAAGGTTCCTGCCCAGAAAGCTGCAGGCCGGAAGGCAGCACCTGCAAAAGCTCAGAAGGGTCTGAAAGCTCCAGCCCAGAAAGCCCCTGATCCAAAGGCATCTGGCAAGAAAGTGTGAGAACAGGAGAGGCTGTGACAAAAGTAATAAAGGTTCTTTTTGACAAATTAAAAAAAAATAACTAAGACTATGCATTAGTTGATCATTTTTAACGTGGGTGATAGATACACAGGGATTCACTATACCATTCTCTCTAATTTTGATTATATTGGAAAATTTTCAGAGTAAGTTTTTTAAAAAAGTATACACATATGTATTTTAAATGAAGTTGAAGAAAAGTAGCTATTTAGGAAAAAAGTCAGTTCATATAATATCACATGTCAAAATAAATTTCAGATGAATTAAATAGTTAAATGTTTATAAAGGGGTTCCCATCAATAATGAAGACTATATAGATAAATACATGTTTTTATCTTGGTAGTATTAAATTTTCCACCTTCAAAGTAATTAAATAAATCACAAAGGAAAATATATTGACTACATAAAAGTTGAAACTCATATATTTTTATAAACAAAAGCCTGGAAAAATATGTGTTCACAGTATGACAGATTTATAGTTAATATTATTCCTTTATAAAAGGCATGAACAAATCAATAAGAAAACCACAAGAATCTCAAGGAAAATCTCAATATCAAAAATTCACAAAGCAGAACATATAAATAGCTAATACACTTACAAAATATTAATCTCCATGAGTAATTAAAAATACAAATTAAAATAAAACTTATAATTCACATCTTAAAATTTATAATATTTAACCCTGGCTTGAATATTTTTATGTGGGCACTACAATAGACTACTGTTGCAAATGCAAATCAGTACAGATTTTCTATAGGGTAACTTTGGCAATTAAAAAAAAGTTCCTCATTACCCAGGCAGTAATTCTACTTCTAGAAAATCAAGCAAAATACAGTAGATTGTGTGTAAAAATGGCTGCAGTTCCCATAGTCCCTCCCAGTATCTAGGCTCCTTCTCAAGGTGACTTTGCCTCTCCTCCTATCAGGAGGGACAGTCTATTTCTCCATCCTTTGACTCTTTGGTCATGGCTCTTGTTTTGGCTAACCAGACTTGAGAAAATGGGACAAGAGTGAAGACTTGTAAATGGGGCTTGCCCTTTCCTAATATTGAGGAGCCTCTGCCACCACTAGTAAGCCTGAGCTAGACTCCTAGAGACTGAGAGAGCAGATGGAGAGAGGCCTGATCACTGTAGCTGTCCAGTTGTTACAGACAAATGAGTTATGTCATCTTAGACTATCCAGCCCCCGCAGGGCCAATACAGACCAGAAAAACAGATTCTCTGTCAGCCTACGGAATCATGAAAAATAATAAATATTTGTTCTGTGAAGCCATTAAGTTTAAAGTATTTCTTAAGAAAAGGTGTATTACTGAAAAGAATCAGGAAAATGGACAATTGTATATGTCCAAAGATAATCATTTTAACATCATTTATATTAATAAACTGGAAACAACCTAAATGCCCAAGAAGAAAAATAACGGTTAATCACAACAACAATTACAGACTTGAAGATGAAAAAAATCATTAAAAATTATGTCTTCAAAATGTAATATTTTATCACTTACGGTGTTATCAATGCTGTGAAATTTTAATAATATTAAAAATGTTTACAATGGAAAATTTAAAAAGCAGATTATATAATTATATGTAAAGTATCATTTTCAAATATGCAAATGTGTATGTGTTATATCACAGATAGAGATCTGACCTGAGGACTTATTGTAAAAATGGCTGTTTTAAAATTTGCATGTGGTATCTCTGGGGAGACACTACTTGGCTTCTGTGTGGTCCCTTGAAATTATGCAATGTAAAGCAAGAGTGAACATGTAAATGTGCTGAAGCAATCTGCATGCAGAAGGTTCTGACTGAGATGTTCTATTTAATAAATGTAAAACAGCTACATTTTAAAATTACATCTCTGAAGATGGGTTTAATTTTGAAGCATGTTTCTTCTCCCAACCTAGACTTAGGTGGCCGTACACCTTCAAATCACTGCTTGTTCTTACAGAGTTGTGCGCAGTTTTTGCTGACGATGTACGAGTAGGTCACAGCTAGAGAGGTTTGATCTTTTTTTCATGTGGCATCGAAGAAGAGGTGGAAATCAAGGACCATGTTGGGCTGAATGCAGTAATAATCTAGACTTTGGAAATGTTCTCTAAGACCAGTAGGAGGGAATCGTCCATCCCCATGGCCAGAAAGACCATCCCCCGTGGGTGGGGGTGGGGTCTTCCTTTCTCTAAAAAAAGGGAGAGTTTCTATTTTCAATCATTTGGTAAAAGGGATTATCAAGAGCAGTCAATGAAAACTGAAGAAGGCAACCCTTGGACTCTACTGGAGTGGAGGGATTCCCATTTCCTTTGAGGCTAGGGCCAGTTCAACCTTACAAGTGTGCATTTCTAGAAGCAGTTTTAAGTTATTTTCTGTGCTACATTTTTCTTCTGCAGCCCCTCAACGTCAGTAAATTCTTCTGAAAAACACAGTCTGTGCTCAGCTGTGCACCAGGAAATTAGGGAAGGGCTCTCAAAGGAATTGGAGGTGAAGGTCAAGGGATGAGCAGTGTCCTGTCCCAAAAGGTGGAGTGGGAATCAGCAGGGGAGGCCCAGCAGAGAAATCATCAAATTGGTCAGATCAAGGGGCTGTGGCAGACACAGCATGCTTGAGTACGACGGAGGTCAGAGAAGATGAGAGTCCATTTCCGACCACTTACGAGACCAAGCCTCTGAAAACCTCTCAGAGCTGCTGAGGAACACTTTCTGGCAACTACACTGCTGGAACTCAAAGTAGCATAATTGGCCATTAAAAACAAAGGTTAAAGAAAACTAACAAGGTTACCTTATTTTGTAGCCTCAGACAAACAAGGGCTACCTGGGTTACTAGTTTATATGCAAATATGTAAAGGTCTGTGCAAGAAAGAAAAGAAGATAGAAGGACTGCACCAAAATGGAAACTAACTTGGTCTTTCATATATTCTTTTCCATGCTGCCACTCTTAGGTTCTCCAGAAAAACTTACATTTTCATAGAGGTCTAAGTTAAAGCAATGCAACTATAATCAGTGAGAATCCAGTCACTCGCCAAAAATCAAGGAAGGTATTTGGGAGGTTTTCGCCCTTTCCTAGAAACTAAGAAATCATTTCATCCACATAGCCCCTGGATATAACAAAATTTTCTTTTTAAACTCCATCATATATAAAGCCAGATTCTTTCAACCTTTTTTTTTTCTCTTTTGAAGGTCAGGACTGCAGAGGGCTTGATGGATGGCTTGGAGGAGAACTTCTTTCCTTCTGTACCCCTCCTGCCTAGGGCTGCTTTGCAGCAGCAATATACAGAGACAGACGACCACGAGCTCACATCCAGAAAGCCTGGCAACTAAGGCCAGCCCAGAGCACCTTGCCTTTTTCTTCAGAACACTCCACAGAAGGAAATGACTGGTAAGTCCCCGAATCCTAACAGAAACATTTAATGAGTTCATCGTTCTTTTTCTGTCACAAAGCTAATAGTGAATTTGTGGAAGGTGTCACAAAAAGTGGAAGAAAGAATAGAGATAGGAGAAGTCATGTTCCTAAAGACAAACTGCCTACCTCGTAACCTGACTGAGGAGAAAGTCATCAAACACACATAACAGATATCATCATTTCCCCTTCCTGTGAAAATGGCAGCCTCCATCTGTCAGCCAGGGTGCCGTCTCTCTCCAAACCCAGGATAGCCTCACGGCTTTTCTCAACACATTACTACAGGGAGCCAGTGTCAACTGATAGGAGTCAGCATGGGAAAGGAGAGTGCTCTGCCACGGCCAGCCTAAACCAAGCGTTCTCCCTCAGCTGTAGTGTACCCTTAAATTAAGATGTCTCAAAAGAGTCAAAATGCAAGCAGGAAGTATGAGGTGGGACCCAAAGAAAACCAGAATTATCTCCTGGAGGGTGGGCCCCTTGGAGTACAGTCCCCCCCACACACACTGGGTGAATGTTCAAGGAATCCATTGGCATCCGTGTGCCAGCTGATGTGAGAGGCTGCGTACAGCTTCAGTGAATTTTTTGGAGACTCTTTCAACATGTTTGCCCACTTCATGATGGGTGACTGACATAAACAACATGCACTTGACAGCGTACCTGCCCACACCACACTGAGTATTCAGCAGTTTTTTACCAAAATGGCATGACCCCCATGCCACACCATCCTATTCACCCAATTTCACCCCAAGTGAATTTTTTTTGTTTCCCTGACCAAAAAAAAGTCCTGAAAGGGTAATGTTTTGCAGATATGGAAGACGTGAAACAAAACAGAAGCACTAAAAGACATCAAAATCAAATCTGTTTTGAGCATTGGAAAAGCATCTCGATAGGTATATTGTGTCAAATGGAAAACACTTTGAGGGTGACTGAAGTTTAAACATGTAAGAATAAATACACATTTTCTATAAATAAATTCTGGGTTTTCATATATGATTGCAGAAAGATGGGCAGCATCCCCAGTGTCAGGCTCAGGCAAAGAGCAGAATGTAAGACAGCAAACAGAGAAGAACAAGGGTACCTTTAATGAAGCACTTAATAAAAGCCAAGCGGTTTGCATCACATAAACCCAGTTAATTCATATCCCAACCCAGAGAGATGGATAGTATCAATTTCATTTTACAGGTAAGTAAATTGAGGCTCAAAAAGTTTATGTCGTGATCCAAGTAGCAGAGCTGGGTGAGCTATGAACCCAAGTCAGTCTGATTAGAAAACTAATGTACTTTCAATGACACTATAGCAGGCATCTAAAAGATAAATATACCATGAATGACTAGGATAAGTAGATCTATATTACCCAAATCAAAGAATCTCAAAAAGACTGTACTGTCCAGGGCTAGTACTGAAAATAAGAGCTCACTGAGTTGTTCAGCTCTCAGAAGTGACTTGCCTCATCCTAAGCAAAGAATAGAGTTAATCCTTCAAACAAAAACTCTGCACACGGTCAGATGGAGATTTTTAACAGCCACTTCAGTCTTACCTTAGTCATTGTGCAGCTCCTCTCCAGCTATTATCTGTTAAGCTTCTCTCTTACTTGCTGAATATTTCATACATGAAGTAATGGAACACAGAGCTAGGGGCTGTACACTGTCCTTTTGGTTTCCATTTAAATTTACAGCTTGCTGGTATGAAAGGAGTCCCGAGGCACTAACTAAGGTGGTGATTATACTGTCCATCAATTAGTTTGCATTTTGACACAATGTTCACGGCCCCTTTCCACTCCCTCATAACAAGGGACTGCTTAACTCAACACATAAACACACACATGCTTTCTCCCAGGCATTTTTATTGACTTACAGAGTACGTGTCACCCAGATGTGCCTGCCACAATACAGTAGTTGTATTGGAAAAATTATCACAAACATACTTAGGCTAGTAAACTCCTACAACTCGGGTTTTTCACTACAACCTTTTTTTTCACCACCCCACTCTAGAATTAATTATCCTGTCGCCATGCTGCATTCCATTCCACACTTAAAATCTGCCAGTTAGAAAATCTTAGTTTGATAATTTTCCATGGAAAAATCACTTTTATAGAATCTTCATTTCTGAATATAGAAAACCTCTGCGTATTTTTTAGATGATTATGATACTAAGGAGCAAGAAACTGTAAGTGGTACAGAGGTAGGTTGGCCAGATGAAAGAGAGGATGCCCGGGAAAATTTGAATTTCAGATAAACAATGAGTTTTTTTAAGTGTAAATATGTCCCATGCAATATTGAGACACTACTAAAAAATTAATCACTGTTTATCTGCAACTCAAATTCAACTGTTGTCCTATACTTTGGTTTACAAACCTGGCAATCCTATGCAGACAGAGAAAAGGGAAGGAGCGTAAGATTCACAGGTGTTACAAATACTTGGAGGTTGACACCATAATGCAATCTTTTAGAACAAACGCTCTAAATAGAATAACTATCACTTATGCATGTGATAATTTTAAAGTAGCGGGGGGTAAAGAGGGATTTGGGGAAATGAATGAACATGTTTCAAAGGCCATGATGATTATTGGGCATTTTCTGGGAGGACCATTTCATGAGATTCTAGGACTCTCCAGTCACAGGACCATCAGGCTGACAGGAGATTCAACATAGAAACAGGACAGCCCTGATAATAAAGGAAGTACTCGTCCAAATTGAAAATTAAGATTCATACTGCTTATGCCGTTCTAACGATTTTTCTAAGTTGATCTTCATATTTCTAAATAAAATCTGTCACAGTACTTATTCTAAATCCTATCTAGTATGTCCTCATAATCACTAAAAACAAGTACCATAATTAATCAATAAATTTGTTGAAGGCTACCAAACAATATTATGCTCACAACTAAAGAAATAAAATGAAAAAAAAAAAAACTCTGTACTCAAGAAATGACAGAGAGATACAAAAATAACTATGATAGACAGCAGAAAATACATGCGTTATATAAAAAGTATGAATAATATACTAAGTCAGCAGCCGACAGGAGGAAGGAATGGGCCAACCCTTCACCAAGGTGAAATCCGAGGCTAACCTTGAAAGAAGGGTATCATTTCAATGTACTGCCTGTGAACAGCAGATATTCCAGGGTTATAAACAAAGACAGTAGTAAAACGGCAAGATGGTCCAGAAACACAATAGAATGCAATGAGTAGAGACTGTGATGTCTGAGAAGTTGGAGAAGGAATAGGTAAGGGTCATATTTATGGAGAAGCTGTGATGCTAAAATTATATATTTTGGCAATGAAAAGTTATCGAAGATCTTCAAGAGCAAAAAACAGTCACAAGATCTACTTTTTATAAAGATTAGTATAGAAAACAACATGAAAACTAGCCTGCAGAATGCGGACATCAGGACACTAGTTTAGCAGTATGCTGATGGTCCAAGAGGCGTGTTTATACCAAGGAATAAGCAACAGGAAAGAGCCACTAAAGAGTACTGGCAATGGCTGGTAAGAGAGGCAGAACACTGAGAAGAAGCTGGAGTCACACAAGTCAGTGACAGAGAGCTTAACCAATAAATGAGAGCTTTCCAGTAGGCAGCTCCCAAGGGGAAGCAACCGGAAAGCACCCTGGGCAGAATTGTCAGTGCCATCTTAGTGAGGGCAAGGGCTTGGTTGAAGAATGACTGGGAGTGTTTCTGCTTCCTGCAATGTAACTGATGAAACACAGCAGCCCTTTTAAATGCATATCTTAACTTGAAAGGAAGAGAATGATCCTAGGAGAAAAAACAAAGAAGAATAATAAGGAAGGACGGATGGAAGGAAGGAAGCAGAAAACCAGTGGTGAAAACAAATACTGAATCAGTGACAATGCTGGTGACATCGCCCCATTCCAGGGACCTAGAGCCATTTGGGGAATAAAGACACAAAGCCTCCACAGAGTAGGGAGCTAGAACTCAGATGTCAACAAAACCCAACACCTTTAAAAGTGATGCTCCATAAAATGATGGATTAGAAAAAAATAATAATAAAATTCTACTTACCTACAAAGGAAGACAATATAAAATTCATAGTATCAGCTTCAGCTCTTGTTAGGAAAACAAAACCTCTCATCCCTTAGCTATGAGTAGCCAGATAAGATCTCAAATCTCCATGACATATACTTAATACTTCAAAAAATTATTCATTACATGCCTAAAAATAAAGTATAACTTGGTGTCCTACATTTTTATTTCCTAAATCTGTCAAATCAACCTTCACCTCCCACCCCCACAACCAAGAATTTTTAAATTCAGGCCAATTCCATGTGAGCTTGGAGATTAAATTTACACTAACATCAGGGTTTGTAAAACCACAAGTCAAATTACCAACTGAATGTTGTCCTGATTTGGTAGCATCCAAAGTGTGTAACAGAAGAAAATGCAAAGGATTTACACACTTACCCAAAGCTCTCAGGACTCCCATAAATAAAGAACAGTTGGTATAATTTCTCAATTCAAAATTGTATCTAAGGAAACAGGACAAGAAGGAAAGGAGTTTGTAGAAATAAAAACCATAAAAGTAGGCTTCTTAGAACTTCATATATCATAATATACAAAAGATGAAACATAGATAAACAAACTTGAAAGAGAACCAAATTGGACTTATAAACATTAAAATAAAGTCACTGAAACATAACTAAAATATAATTATTAAAATAAAAATTCAATGGAAAAGAGAATAAACTAGAAGATAAATTTTTTAAAGTTTACAGAATATATCAAATAGAGCTACTGAGATGAAAACAGGAAAAGAGTTCTATGACAAATTGAAAATAAAATGAGATTTAACATACATCTAATTGAAGTTTCAGAATGACACAATATTTAAAAATACAAACACCAAAAACTATCCTTGATGAGAACCATGAATACTCAGACTCAGGGAATATGAAACTTTAAAAGAAATGTTTTAATTGAAAAAAAAATTTTTAATCCACACATAATCATACAATAACAATACTAAAAGTCGAAAAGACAAACATTATCTTAAATGCAGCCAGAGAAAAAGTAAGTTCAAAATATGTATGAGGGCTATATATTAGAATATGTCATTCTAATGGGGAAAAATGGGGGGAAAATCCAGCCATAAATGCCTCTATTTTTCATATTACATGGCTGGATACTTTCTGGACAGCCTCATATATTAGAATGACACTGACAAAGAAATTAAAATTAGAATGGTAGCAAGTCTCTCAGAAGCATGAAAAAAATAACCAACTTACTTTCATACCTGCCTATAATCCCACTGATAAATTAAAGAAAATATACTTTCTGACAAACAAGTTTTAGTTTACTGTGAACATACTTGCACTAAAAGAATAACCATGGAAAATCTGAAATGAACAATGAACGAAGGAAGTGTTAATTGTATAGGTAAATCTAATCAAATGGTAAAAAAAATAATATGGCAGTGAAATTAGGAAAGTACAAAAAAAAAGAAGTAAAATATTATATAGCAATAAAGAATTTATTATTTTTTTCATAAGGGAAGAGATAGTTATAAGATTAAGCATCCATATAGAATTTTAAAGGTAACTAGTAATAGCATAGACATGTCTTTTTAAAAAATGAATTAAAACCAAACTCACAGAAATTAAGAATACAAAAGCCATTTGAAACTAATCTTAATAATTATAAATGTCATTACATCCAAATGTTAAAATTCTGTTCATCACAATACCATTTAAAAGTTTTTTAAAAGTATAACAAACAAAACGGCCAGAGTGGGAGAAGCATATGCAACACAATAGATGTGTACAGAGTAAACACCAGAATATGAGACACCTGCAAGTCAGAAAGAAAAAGACAAACGATTTACAGAAAAAAATACGGCAAAAATATGGGGAAAGCCACTCATAAAAGAGGAAACACAAATAGCCAATAGATACAAGGTAGCCTGCTCAATATTAAACATAATCAAAACAACTCTCTGAGGTACCACCTCATACTACCTATTAAATTAGCTAAAATTAAATATGGACAATATCAATTATTGTAGAGGATATAGAGCAATGGGGAATTCTATATATTACTGGTTGGAGCATAAATTGATTCAGTTAATTGAAAAACAAATGGTAACCTCCAGTAAATCTGACAAGGCATAATCCCTACAATTGAGCAACTCTACTCCTAGGTGTAGTGATTATGCCTTGTCCAGAAAGTATCCAACCAAATAATAAGTAAAATAGACGTATTTATGATTGGATTTATTTTTAAATCCCTTGTATACTTTAAAAACTCTTGCACACAATACACAGGGAGACACGACTGTGGCAACATTATTTGAAACAAGAAAAAAATGGTTTGTAATGACAAGTGACAATTAATAAGGGGCTCTCTCTAAATTACCTAGTAAGAAGCTAACTGGGTTAGGAACTTCCTCCCAGTAGGACAGGCCAGGCTTCCCATGGTCCCCCAAACCTCCAGGTGTTAGGTAGCTTGGCATGCCCAACAACTGCAAACAGTTCATACTTTACCCTCAGACTGCTGGACACCAAACCAGTCTGACTGTCCCCAAGTCCTACAAGGCTCTTTTCCTGTGCAACTCACAAAAAGTGAGAGCAACAGGGTAGGAACACCCCACTGGTAGAATCTCTGTGCAGGAGGCCCGTCCAGTAGTCCATCCAAGAACACCTCTGGAAATGACGCTGAGAGACCCCCTCCAACCAACCACCTTCTTGCCCATGAGTCCCTGTTTGCACCAAGTGACAATGCTGACATCTGCCCTGACCTCTTGATACAAAAACTGCAAACAAACTAAGTGTCCAGCAACAGGAGAGGCTATAATTAAATTGGAGTATTTCATACAATGGAATATCATCCTCATGGATGAATCTCACCAACAAAATAATAACTGGTAATACTAAGATATCAAGTTACAGAAGAATATGTACAGTACAATACCATTTGTATAAAGTTTAAAACTATGGAAAACAATATGACATAGGGATTAGGCATGCATACATATTTAGTACCACTATAAAGAATGATATGGAAATGATAATTACCAAGTCTAAACTCAAGAGAGTGCCCACATCATTGCCTATTTGAAGGAAGTGAGATGCAATTAGGGATGGGTACAGAGGAGCATCCATTTTACTGGTAATGTTAGATTGGTTAAGCTGAATGGTGACCCATGGGTCTTTACAGTGTTCTCCTATATACTCATCTTAAATATTTTATAATAAATGTTTTAAATGAATGGGCATGAGGTAAGGAAGCAGAGTAAGCACACAGCACTCTTGTAAAGTAGGAAATTCCCAAGGGCTGAGGAAAGGTTCTCTTAGATTAGGGAAACAGAGGGCCCTCTGGAGACTACCCAAATAGGGAGACATTCTCCAGAATATTCTGAAGTCATTCCATAGCATTGAAATTGATTATAAATCATATTTTCACTGGCCTACAAAGGTATATACGATAGTTTTCTTTTAATTAATCAAACTTCTGCACAGTGACTATTTATTTTGCCTTTCTTTTAATATACTAGATAACCCCTACACACAGTATCACTTCACTTTCTAGATTACCTATACAAATGTCCTATTTTAGGCTAGAATTGCAGTAATATTCATTGCCTATACTTCTTGCCTCATATGGTAGCTCTGCCCATAAATATTTGTCCAGTGAATGAATAAATAAATAGAATAAGTAAACATCTCTTAAAGAATCAAATTCATGTTGATTGTAGCCAAAGCACAATTTTCAACAAATATGAACAATTAAGTGTCAAGCACTATGTTAGGTACTAGGGATGTGAAGACAGTTACATTGCTTCATAAGAATCCATGCCAAACTTGTACCATAACTTTTATTACCTCTTATGGAAAAGACTCCTTCATTCTCCTATGCCCTTTTTGAAACCAAGGATTTTGCTCAATTTCTCTCCTAATCCCTACTCAGCAAATAGGCATAGATATAGGTAGGCAGGGGTGACAGTCAAATTGCAAAGTCAAATGCTCTTTCAGGGGCTCTCTAGTATTTGGGGATCATTTGCAATTATATATATCTTTGTTCATATTGAATGAGAGGTTTGTTTTTAGCTGTAAGACAGCAAGTATGAGCAAAAAGATATTTATTTCTCTGCTTTCTTATAGTAAAAGGTTCCAATTATTTTCTTTCCTTCTCCTGTCTTACTGAAGTTCTTTCCCCCTCTTCAAGCAATAAGATAACTTCATAAGAAAATATATACAGTTCTAATTTTATTGTAAGAGATGTATTATTTTTACCTTTCTCAATCATCTAGTGATTTCTTCCACAGCTGAATCTGGTTCTGAATTTTCTGGTTACCAAGGATGAGGTTCCTCAAATTTGGTCTATAATGCAGGAGGCCAGCCAAGAGCTGGGAATACTCTGGAAAAGAGGGTTTCTGGAGCAGTCCAGAGTCAGGCACCAATGGCCCTGTCCAAGCCATCCCCTGCTCCTGCCTGGCCACCCCATGCACTAACAGACTGGGAGAGGATAAGACGAGCGCGTGAGCACAGCTTCCTGCCAGGGCAGGAGCCAGCCCTCAGGCCATGGCCCCAGAGCCTGCTCTGGGAGGCTGTGGTTTGTCCAGTTTAACCAGCTCAACCTGAGGGAACCCTATGCCTCAGCATGTAGGGACTGGAGGGGGTGGCAGTGCTTCAGCAAGTCAGATGTCTGCTTAGCAGAGCCACCTTGAGTTCAAACTCTTCCAAAGTAGGCTCGCCATGCGTCAGCTCCACCACGTAAGTGGAAAACCTACTGTTTGTTGCAAGATACCATTCTCCGTTTCAGGATGAACACATCTATCCTGGTCAAACACTCATTAGTAGGTCAGCGCAAGTCATCCCCAGATGAACATACCGAAAGCCTTGTCTTCAGAATTAGACAGTCTCTGTCTGTTTTTTTCTGCTGCAACAATTCACAGGAGAGTGTGAATCAGTCAGCCAGAGAGGAGGAGAAGGAAAATGTTGTTGAGACACCCTAAATACAGGAGTTGGAGAGCTAAAATATTTATAACTGGAGCACAGCCTACGTGCAATGAGGTTAATACGTTCCGCAAGCAAGCAGAACTATAAAAATTCAGAACTGAGATACCCATGGCATTTCCCATTGCCCTGAAATATTGACAGGAAATAATACTTTCAGAGAAACCTTTATAAATTTGAGATAATGTAGTGAGAAATCTAACTGCTGAGGAAATGGATTCCTGGCTTCCAACAGTGATTGGTCCATTCATTTGTAACAATAAATAAATGTTATGAATGTTCATGCAGAAAGCATTATCTAAATGGCTAAATATGAAAGGATTGCATTACGGCCAGGCATGCATTTCTGGCAGAGAAAGTATGAGTTTGTTCACAATGTCTTTTTTTAGATTTCTGTGAGGAAGAAATACTGGAATACTACAAACCATAGCAAGTTTTGTTTTGTTTTGTTTTTCTTCATGGAATGAAAAATGACATCAGTTTACATGTCGTCTGAGAAGAAAAGAATTTATTTTGAAAGGCATCCAAATCTCCCTCTCTTTGGGAGGCTTTGTTACTGAAACACACTTTATCATTGTTAATTATTTGGCCATTTATAGGATTGGTAGCTAAATAAAAGTTTCTTTCATCAACAAGTCTGTACATTTAAATGTATTTTATTGACCTAATAATTTAATTAATGTTACACATCCATGACAAGCTGAAGAAAATGCTAATATTTAAAGTCCTATGATTCTAAACTCAGGAAAATTTTATAATACAAAGAGGAAAACCACATACAGCAGACTCTCTTTTAACCAGAACTCTCAATCATCCAGCATCTACCAATTCCCATGGGCGCCCATTAACTGAGGGTGCTGTGTGTGTGTATACACACACACACACACACACACACACACACACACATATAAAATATTATCTGAAATTATCTTGACTGACTGCATAACTCCTCTCTGACCTGAAAACTTTCTCTTTCTCCTATGTTTCTGATAGTGATAAATAAATTCCAACTATTTTTCCAAGCCAGGATCCCAAGAATCATCTTTAGTTTCCCTATGGCTAGCGTCTTCATCCATTTGATAACTGGGCTGTAGCTTCTAATGCTTTAATCATTCATATATCTCCACTGCCAATACCTCTGTTCATTCTCTTGACATCTTTCCCCTGAATTAATCCAATAATCTAACAACCAGTCTCCCCACCTTCTATCTTCCTGTCTACAATCCATTTTCCATTCAACTTTACTATCCTATTCAAAATCATTCTGAGGCTCCCCCAGCCTTACAGATAAAGTCCAAAAGTCTCCATGTGGTACCCAAAGCCCTCACAACCTGGGTCAGCTTTTCACCAGATTCTCTCATTTACATTGTAAACACCAACCACAGGGAAGTGGTTGTAGTTCTTGAAAGCACCATGTTCTCTCACACATGTAAGCCTTCATATCTTTGACTTCTTCTACCTAGAAAACACTGCTTCCCAACATCCCCACCCTGCCTGAAACCTTTACCTATTGAACTCCTATTTGTCTCTTAGGCCTCAGCTCCAAGATCACTTCCACATGGAAGCCTTCTATGACATGCCCTGCCCCTGCACCTTGGTTAAGTGCCCTCTGTAGGCTCTCTGGGTACTAAGTTGTTAACATATGTTGCTACAATGATTCCTTTACCTAATAAATATGTTTAATCCCATGAAAACTCTGACGTGACCATGACCATTTTCTTACCATCTCAGGAACATGCTGTGCACATCTTTACCCATATTGCATACTGCTCACTCACGCTGGGATGGTTTCCTTCCTCCTTGGGAAAGATTTCTCTGAACATTTCAACCCTAGGCAATATTTTTGATCTCTGAATTCCAGCACATTTTGCATATGTTTCTCATTTGACATTTATTTATACACAGTGCTGGTGACATCATTTATACTTTAACTTTTGAGGGTTTTTTAATGGTTACACATCTAGTCCCCCTGCCAATTATACTTTAAGCAACTTAAAAACAAGGACAAGGTGTTACTTTGCATTCCTCTTCTTTCTCCTCTAAATTTGCATAGTTTAGCACAGTGTAAATAACATATAATCAATCCACGTCACTTAACATTAGTTATATGATTAGGATAAAACTAATGGATGAAGAGACGACATACAATATGTTTCATTTTTAAAAGAATAAATTACTTCAAATGAGATCATAAACAAAATGAGAAATTTATGACCGTGAACATAATGTATTGCAGTTTGGCATGTAAATAGAAAGCCTTGGGAAGCAGCAGCTGCAATGGAAACTCCAACTATCGTGCCAGCAGTGTGAATGCATTTCACTGAAGGACAAGCCAGATGTCAATCAAAAGTGGAGCAAAAACAAGATGTATACTCTCCAAACCACTTTGAATGTATCTATAATCAAGAGCTCATAATCCATATGGCAATAGTAAAAGCAAAGGAAAATTAAAGGAAACATTAAAAAATACAAAATACTAAATGTCAGAAGTAAATCAAACTTATCAGTAACACAATAACTGTAAGTGGGTTAAACTCCCCTAATAACCATCTCATACTCATCATAAAGAAAATCCAATGACATGCTTCTTAGAAGACATACACATTTTAAAAATTGACTCTAAAAGGCCTGTTCATCCTACAAACTTTTTTTTCACTTTGTAATATATATAAAAACTGGAATTGTGTTTTCACAAACATTTTTGGTAGAAGGTTCCCTGGTGGTGTAGTGGCTAGGCTTTGGCACTCTCTCTGCCGTGGTCTGGGTTCAATCCCCGCACAGGGAACCAACAACAACAACAAAAAAAACAATTTTTGTAGGTTATCTACCATATATCAACTCTATGCTAAGTGACATAAAAGTGAAATTTTACAAGACAGAGATATACAAGGCAAATGCAAATGAAAAGCAAGAGTCACAATATTAACATTGGAGAAGCAGCTAAAGGCAAGAAGAATTTGTATGACAAAAAATTGTTTTGTTTATTTGTGTGTCTGTTAGTCAAGAATACAATCTACAGAATCCTTATGGGGAATCATAAGTATATCTAACTATCTTAGAGAGTTGTTATAAGTATTAACCCTTTGCTGAGATGTATCCGAGTGAACATTTCCATCCGCTGACTATGGCTTTCGAGTTTATTCAGTATGAAACTGTTTCAAGGACTTTTCTCAACTGTGAGATTTTTTTATGTGCTTTCCTGTGGCTTGCACTATCAACAACAAAGATGTTTTGTATGCCATATTGTGTAACATTCTGTAACACATTTTTTATGTCTTCAATGCCATGGATTCTAATTTATCTATCCTTAAATCTAAGAGATGCCACTTAGTATGCTTTGAGGCTTTTTGGTTAAAATTTAATATAATGGTAAATTTATTACCATATAACAAAAACTTTAAATAAAAATAATGTCATTTATATACAAAGCAGCTCAAAATGTTATTATTAAATGCATAAGAGTCAAAATATCAACTTTTTATTTTATGTGGCTTTCTGACACGTTTTGAAAAACACTTGAAGTCAACACAGTGAAAGGGTTAAGTAAGGAAATTAATCTAAAACACCTAGATTAATACCTGCCACATGGTACACGCTCAAAAACATTTGTTTCTTTTTTAATATTTGTATTAATAATAGTAATATTAATAAGATATGATAGTCATTAATATTCATGCTGCAGATAACACAGCAATGAAGTACATAAAGAAAAATACTGGCAAGACAAGGAGAAGTTTGCAGAATCCTAAGAGGAGAATGAGTAGGTTCTACCACATTCCTTTTTGTTCTTAAAGCTACAAAAGACCAAGAAAAAAATGCTAACAGTATCTAAATAATATGAATGACTGTGTATGTTATTGTTGTTGTTACATGTATCTCTATGCATTTTTGTATATTCTACAAATTCCATAATTTACAACAAAAACTAAACTTCCTTGCCCATTGCTCAAAGAAAATTTACCAAAGTTGATCATTTACTAAATCAAAATAAAAATCACATTACCAAAGTAAAAGATAGGGATAAGTCTCTGACATCTGCAAGAAAACTGGAAATAAATTACGAAATAGTAGCAACCAAACAAAAACTTGAGAAGTTATCATTATTCTCTTAAATACCTCTCATATCAAAGAAAATATCAAAACCAAAATTACAGAATAATTTAAAATGATGATTGATAATGGAAACACTACATAGAAAAACTTATGAGATACAGTCAAAACTGTACTCAAAGGTAAATCAACATCTTCAAATGATTTAATTATTAATAAAATTATGCATAAATAATAAATGAACAAATCTTTATAGTTAAAAAGGTAGAAATACAAACTTAGGAAAAACACAGAAAGATTAATACAGACTGAAGCAGAAAATAATTTTAAAAACAAAAAATGTAAACAACTTGGAAATAAACTCAATATCTTATTTCCACACCAAAAAATAAATCCATGATAAAACTATGAAGAAAAAAATTGCAGATATTCACGAATAGAAATCATAAAATGGACATTAGAATATAAACACAAACATATATAAAAATACAAATATGTATGTTTGTATATATTTTATATATGTGTAATCTATATATAGAGAGAGATCTCACAAACCATACTTTCTAGTTGGCCTAGTAATTTTGAAGATCTAGAGACAAGGTTTTAGAAAAGAATTAAAATTAACCAAATCAAAATAGGAAAACTGGACAGATAAACTAAAGAAGAACTTAAGAAAAAATGTCCTAAAATTCTTTTTTTTAAAGCCATTTCACTGTTACACACACCTAATAAAAAATAACCTCCACGCAATAACAATGCCCTCTCACATCATCATCATCTATATCATCATCACTTCAACAACAGGCACATTGAGTTAATGCTTACAAAGAGCCAGGACCTCTGATAATACCTTTGCTATATAATCTCATTTAATCTCACAAATCTTCTATATGATAGGTGCTTGTGTTTAAATTTTCTAAGTGATGAAACTACTGTTTAGACAAGTTAAATAACTAACATAAAGTTATAAAACTGACAAGTGAACAACTCAGTATTTGAAGCAAGGTCTGTATATATCCCCAAAGCCCACGGGCTCAATGACTGTGCTTTACTGACTTGCGTATATAAACAGTTCCTAAAACACAGAAAAAGATGAGTATCTTCCAAATTAATTGTGTGAAATTTGCATAAACCTGATAACAAATCTTGATGAAGCTAGTAAATAATAAAAAAGGAAAACTAAAGACCAAACTCACTTATGAAGTCTTAAAAGCATATCAAATCAAGATCCACAGTTTCAAAAGGAAGAAAGGGTGGTTATAAACGAGAATGGTTTGCTATGATTTAATCTATTATAATGCTAGATCAAGCAGATAAGTTCATATACATCTATATATTATAGATGCTAAAAATAATTTGTGAAATTCTAATTCTATTCCTGATTTTTACTAATTTAAAGTGAGTTAGAAATAGAAGAGTATTTCCATAATACCATAAAGAAGTTCTATCTAAAACTAATAGCCAAACATAGTAAATGATAAAACATGAGCAACATTTCTCATGAGAATCATCGAGAAGCCATTTGTAGTTGATATAATGAGAATACAAAAAGAAAAACAAGAAGATACATAAACATTGGAGGAAAATTAACTTTTTCGGACCTTTATTTCTGTGCTTTGGAAGGCGAAGGAATATAAGTCAAGTTTATTAAAGTCCATACTTATTTGGTAGAGTCATGAATGGTGTTAAGTGCTTTAAACAGATTTGAATTGAGATAGAGCATAAAACATATATTCTTAGTTATAAAAGTTCCTTTTTTAACCTCAAAAAGTTCCACAACCTTCCATGTGGTATTTTTTTGTATTTACCATTTGCTGACTTAGAAAACAGGTTACAATTAAAACTCAGCATGAGTTTAGTGACATTGGAAAAGGTCATTATAATACACTAATTACTTATACTAGATATACTCATACATGTGTTTACATGCATATACATATATAGTACATACTTCTATTACTTCTAAGAAATAGTAGTACACATGCGGCTGTTCAGGATTCATATGAATTTACACACCCTTCACCAGAACTCCGCAGCTCCCTCCTACTCGTGGAGTTCATGGCCCAGAGGCAGAACAACTGCTGCAGACATCCTCAGAATTCAAAACAAGAAATCTGAGTGGGAGAGCACAGCCTGAAGGAGATGGTCTCTTGATCTGACAAGTCTGCAAGATTACTCAAGAATGGCTTAGTGACTCACTTTTTTACAAAAGCTGTGACAGGCACCTGATAAGCACATAAAGTTTGGTTCCTATTTCATACTAAAGTAGAAAGACTGTGATTCACCCATGTAAGTCCTAATTAGGAAAAGACAGACTAGGGAAAACCAAGTTCTCCAACATTAATAGAGAAAGAGTCATATTATGTATTAAATATAACAAATAATAATCACAAGGCAGAGAAGGGAGTGCTGAGTGTTTAGTCAGACACTCATTCATTCTTTAAGAAAAGAGAACACATAGTTCAGAAACATACATTTCCATAAATTCCCAACATAGTCACATACGTAGAGGCAGAAAGACTTACAAATGAAATAGTGAACGACGACTATTAAATGGAAAGCCGCAATTTATTGACGGAGAAGTCACCCATTAAAAGTTTTTCCATTCAAAATGGATTTTGCCCAGAAATTGGTTCTTCATTCCTCCCTGTAGTATGCATTCTTGGTAGCTACTTCCAGAACACTGCCAACACCATTACACATTTGCTTTATATAGCTTTCAAGTTGCTCTACAGTTTTCCTCTGGCCAAAGAACTTTATAAAACCTACTGGGGAAATAAGAAGCACAGACAGGTCGTCTCCCACTCTTGGAATTCATTGCCTGAGCAGTTTCTGTCTAAATTTCTGTTGTTTCCAGGACAGTATAGTGATCTCAGCTAATCATACGTTATCATTAAGTTTACTGACTGCATGAGGATGAAGTGGTGACTTGCATTCGATTCTCTTTGTGCCATTTGTCACTACTCATACTGAGATTTGTTTATCCATGTAGACTTAGGAACAAATCTGACCCTAGCCCTTCTTATTAATAGCTGGGGAAAGATTTTACCTTGTCACTCTGAACCTCAGTCCCCTGACAAGTAATGAGGAAAGAACATTATCTTGTGGAATTACCGCAGTAATGAGCATAACGTACCTGGTTCCCATCAGACTTTGAAGGGAAATTTTCCTCACTTCTCTTCCCTTGTTCTTAAATGCTCTCTGTTCCCAATTTTACGGATTAATCCGTGGTCTATCCTCAGGCTGCAACTTGTCCAACTCTGGTTTTAAGGTTTTTAAGTAAATTTCAATATTAGAGAATGCCTTGGAAAAGCATTTGATCTGCTCCCTCAAGACTCAAAACTTAATGTAATCGTCCCTTCTCTATTCTCTCCTTTACTCTGCCAACAACTGGAACATGTACCTTCAATTCAAAGCATATTAAAGAATGTATTGCCAAGCGTCTCTATAATTGTTCTCAGATGCATGCTCATTTCAAATAAATGCTAAGGTTCTTAAAAATAAAAAGAATGCTTTCTACTCTCTTGCTCCCCTCTAATGAAGCCCAGTTTTATTTCTCCATGCACTCAACAGACACTTGTTAACCCACCAACACTTTTATAAAACAAACTAGAGAATTTTTCAAAATGAAACATGAGTCTCTCATTTATTAAGTACATTTTAAATGTCCTTTAAAAATAACACTTTTTATTTATTTGTTTAATAAACAAATCATGTTTAATTCATCAATAAATTTAGATGATTAACTAGTGGGCAGAAATTTCTATAAATAATCTTGCTCTTAATGCTAAAAAGCATTTTAAAGACTTGATTCAAATAAACTCAGCAACATCTAGGGCCAGACGCTGTAGATCAGTCCCAAAGTCCTGGGGCAGATGCTGTGTTTAGTTAAGCAAATAACACATTTTGGCAAACACCAGTCTTTGTGTTGCTTTTATCTACAAAGAAAGGCAGAAATCTTAAGTTCATAGATTTGAGATCTGCAAGAAAATTAAGATGGTCAGGTAGTCCAGCCCTCCGCCTTTACCGAAGTACAGTATGATTATTACTATGTTTTACTGATAAAGCAACTAAGACCTGGAGTGTTCTGATCCTTTTTCCAAGCTCAATTTTGGGGAGAAGGGGAAGGCACAGTTATGGTGGTAACTAGACCTGAAGTTCTCTGGTCTGTGGGTCTGCCACACTTTTTACTACATCATATGCAAGTTTAGTACATTTCTCAAATTTCTAGACTCAGGATTCTCAAGATGACTACGATAAGTAGTACTACCTATTCCCAGCTTCTTCCCAGTCCTGGGCAGGAGCAGTGACTTCCTGCCTGTGCCGCCAAACGCTCCACGCCCATCCATCCCTGTGGGTCTCCCCTTCACTGCAGAGACTGGGGTGATGTGGCTCATGTCTTACCTTTTCCTAATGTCCTAATTGTAATTTTTTTAATACAGTGATGGTTTCATATTCACAAAACCATTCCAGTTTTTGAACGCATAGTAACTGCCTCAGTGGTGCTGAACTGTCATAAGGAATAGTTTCCTCAGTGAAATCGGTGAAACGACCACCTGCCATATTCTCCATCTTCTCTCCCATCACAGGGTTTCCTATTTTTGGCTCTTTTTGATACCCTGAAAATGCTATAACCTTCTGATGGGGGCTGTGGACATGGCAGACTCATATATCATACGAGGCTCAGATACTCAACTGAGTCAACGTTAAAATTCCATCGAAGCAGCCTTCAGCTGACAATTTCAACTGCAGGCAGACAGAGCCTTTCATTCACTCAATCTTTCAGTTCTTTCTTTGGACTGAACTCTCACATTCCTAAGTGAAAGGAATTATTCACTCCCACCGCTTATGAGATCCTAACAACCTTATGAAGAAATATTCTCCCAATGTAGCACCATCCTCAATACCGCACACCTAAGTTCACTCTATGGTGAAATTCACCTTTCCTAGTTTGCAGGTTTCCACATGAATACCAAGTTTTCACGTCCTGTTGAAGTCAATCAAGGTAAGCAAGCACAAGGTACACATTTTTCTAGAGTCAAATTATATTAAATCAATAGGAGCCAACACGCCCACAGTTAGAATTCATTTCTGGTTTAGTTTCTCTTTTCTAATACGGTCTTAAGTTAGAATGAAACCAGGGTGCAACATAAAATGTTGAGAACAGAGCTCCATGAAGTAAGGAGCGGTTGAACTTTCCACCCAACTGCTAACCACTCTCCATCAAACTGACCTCAGACAGACACTGAGATCCAGCTTAAGTCTGAGATGGGTTCAGGAACTGGTCTCAGCAGCTGTTTCACTGACCCATATTCTCAGTGTATGGCCCTCTCTACCTTGACCTCTGTTTCCCAAATTCAGCAAGGAACCTGATCTCAAAAGGTCTGAGAAAGGGCCTTCAGGGCCATCCTTAAAGTAATGGGTAATACAAACAGTAGTAACAGGGAGAATTGCAACTACTAAAATTAGGAGCAGCTGCAGCAATTTAATAGCTGTTGATGTTGGGAGAAGGAATTTAGAGATTCCATGTAAGAGACAACATGTTTCTGATGCTCAGTTGAGCAGATGGTGCTCTGAGAGGTACATGGAGCCTTAAGAGCTTGGAGAGGTTCTGCCTGTACATCCAAGACCAGAGGGATGGGACCATAGAGGACAGAGCTTAGTCACCAAAAGCATTAATCTAAGCTCCAAGATTATAGCATTCCCAAGGGGTCTCTCCACTGCTAAATCATGTCCACTCTGTCAGATTTGCTTAGTTATTTATTCTCATAAATTTTCAAAGGTTTTAATGTATCTCGTTTTCCCTATACAAGTGCAACATACACCTTAAAAGTAGAAGAACTAGGAAGCAAATTAAAAGTTAGTCAATGAAATGCATATGAATTCTAGAGTCATACAGACCTCAGTTCAAATTCTGACTCTATCACCTGTTAGTTATTTGATCTTAGACAAATAACTCAATTTCACTGAGCCTCAAGTGACCTACCTGCAAAACAGCAATCTTTGAAGGAGGATATAAGGTAGACACACAAAGCACCTTACAAATGGTAAACACTAATTCAGTAACAATTGTTATGGTTTGTTGTTAGAATAGTGTCTGGCATGCAAGAGGTGTTCACTAAGTATTAATGGAATCCTATCAACAGGATTCACATAGAAGATCTGAAAAATGGCACAGGGGACATCTGCCTGGTGCATGGGTCTAGAAAATATTATAGCCTCCAGGAGAGGAGAGATATGCCTAACATCATGGGGAATAAAAATAAACTCCACCCCCACACTCCTCTCTGCACACTTTATGCTACCTCAGAATTCTGTCTCTTTTCAAGTAGAGATGGCATTGGAAAGGCTCCATCTCAATAGAGTAAATAATTATCAACAATCAAAGTTCAAATTAAAACAAAAGGTACCAAGCATGGTACCCTCTCATCATCTAGAGTAAATACAACAAAAAAGAATTTACTTAATGCTTCACAATTGGAATTGTCTTGTATTTCTCCTTGGATTCAAATCCTAACAAACAAGAGCCTTTTCTCCCACCCAATTATCCCATCGCCACCATCACCATCACAAAACAACTTTGTCTCCCTCTGACATCAACGCAACCCACCTCATTGTGCACGCTGATCAGCTTCCCCTCCCCCACCTTCTCCTTGCCTCTCAGCCGCTAGAAACAAGGCTGGCAGGACTGCTGTCAAGGGTCTATGTGCTGGGGAAGAAGGAATGGGGCTGGCTGCACATGTTAGACAACTATTAATGAACACTGTTGATGATGCGAACCACTGCAACCCATTTAAAATGTATTTTTTTTATATTTAGTCGGAGGTAACAATTGCTGTCTGAAAGAAAAATAACCTTTAAGCACGTAAATTTTGTGAACTTTTTACAAATTAACGACTGCACTTACTCATCTTTCCTAACCGTGGCCTTCTCTCCTCTGGTCCCTTAGGAAAACTGCATGTTATTTCCAAAGATGAATGGTGGACATCTACTTTCTCAGAAAAGTCAAGAGATATTACAGCCAGTGATTCTAAGAACAAGAAAAACTACAGCAGGACATGGCACAGCAACTAATTAATGCTTTTCATGGTGTCTAGCAGCCTTGACCCTTAATGTGCATGATTAAAATAAAAACCTGATGTTACTGTGCAATGCAGCCACATATACCTTTATTGTGAGTGGATCCCAGGGCCTGAGGGCTTTGTAAAGTGTGAAAAGTGGTGAAGGAAGCTGGGAGAGGCTGAGGGGAGAAGGTCCTCAAAGGCCTGAGTCAGAGCTCAGCTATTTGGGGGATTCCATTCGTCTCCCTGGGGCTTAGTAAAGCAAAAAAGACAACCAGTGCTGGCCCCTTATGATAAACAAGAGAAAGAACATAAAACTCCACAGAATTCTGAGAGATTAAACAAGCCCTAAAAAAAAATAATAAATTGCCTTAAGGCAACTGGAAGTTCAAAATGAAGGCAATGTTAATAGAAATGTATGGGCTAGGCTAAAGCTATGGTTTGGCCCACAGTTCTCCCCTAACAGAATCTATCCATCTCCAACCACCCTCAGCCCCTCATGTGAATTAGGCTCATGCTGAAGAGGATAAACATACTCCCTACTCATCCAATGAGAGGGGGAGGGTCCTTAGAATCCTTCTAGACCAGAAGGAAAATCAGATTTAAGATTATGAAATTGTCTAAAGAGAATTCACACATGGGTTATGAAGAATTGACTGTGGTCCTTGGGGTTTCCTAGGCATCATCAGCAAGTGTTATGTAAAATACCACAGGGAGAGTTGCTAACCACAGGGAGATTATAATCACATTAGGAAAGCAAGTCACGTGAAATATTAAGAGGACTAAAAATAAAAGGAAGACAGTTTGGTTCAGTGGCTCACTGACACAAAGAAACCAACTAGAATATCAGAGGGAAAAGTAGATCTGTATTGTCGGGAGTAGGCATTTCCAGTATCCACTCCCTGTTATCTCAAAGGATTCCTCAGTGATATGGATGGGACGAAGTGCCTTCCGGCCCCCTGCGCATGCAGTGTGAGCACACAGCTCAGCTTGGTGTACCAGTCACCTGTTTCTGCGGTCAGACCTGCCGGTGCAAAGGTTCACGGACAATCAGGCTCACTCACAGTGTCAAGAGTGGGCTCTGCAACAGCTGTGATGTCCAGGCTTTGCTGCCTTTGCCCAAGATAGTCCATCTCTAGCTTCCCATTTCTGAGCCACTAAACTTGCATTGGTTACATTCTGTTGGCTGATACTCCAGTTTCCTGCTGACTATTTGAGCCCCTGACTGTGGCTCCTTAAGTTGGTTCCTATGTCTTTGACCAAAATACTGACTTATATGGCCACCCTACTTGCAGGAAATTCTGCTGTTTCTACCATATTATTATTAGCTTTTTAAAAATCAGAACTGTATAACCCAGCAATTCTGTCCCGTGGTATTTATCTGAAGAAATCCAAAATACTAATTTAAAAAGATATAAATACCTTTATGTTCATTGCAGCACTATTTATAATACCAAAATAGGAAAGCAACTTAAATATCCATTGAAAGATGAATGTATAAAGAATATATTGGGGGGAGGGGGTCACACACACACACACACACACACACACACACACACACACACACAGAGTGGAGTATTACTCAGCCGTAAAAAATTTAATCATACCATTTGTGACACCATCAATGGACCTAAAGGGTATTATGCTAAATAAGTCAGACAGAAAAAGACAAATAAAACATGACTCCACCTATATGTAGAATCTAAAAAACAAAATAAATGAACAAACAAAACAGAAACTCATAGATACAGAGAATAAATTGATGGTTGCCAGATGCCAAAGGGGTTGGGAGGATGGATGAAAAAGGGGAAGGGATTAAGAAGTACAAGTTTCCAGTTATAAAAACAGTCACAGAGATGTAAAATACAGCAGAGGAAACAGAGTCAGTAATATTGTGACAACTTTGTATAATCCCAGGTGGTTATTAGACATATCGAGTGATCATTTCCTAAGGTATATAATTCTCTAATCATGATGCTGTACACCTGAAACTAACCAAATATTGTATTTCAACTGTAATTTTAAAAAAAATTTAAAGAAATAAGAACTGTACTTATTCATCATTCCTAGCCCTAAAACTCTCAACGTTGGTAACTCCTCTGGAAGGCTATATTTAATTGAAAAAAATATAAAAGCATCAAGTGATGAGGACTCTTGTGTGTGTGTGTGTGCTTTGCCAAACCTGGCATGTAGTAGATGACCATTTTGGTATTATGGAGAGAACCCTGCCTTTGGAGTCCAATTAAATTCACCTTCTTCTAGGAGTTTTCCAGGGCCGAGGGCAAGCCACTTAACCTTCTCAAGCTTCAGTTTCCTCATTTGCAAAAAAGGACAGTAATTCCTACCTCTTTGGGCTATTGTGAAAATTAAGTCAGATATTAAATTAGGAAATAATGTAATGGTTTTATCAACAAGTGATGCTAGAACAACTGGATATCCACTTGTAAAATAATGAAGTCAATCCCTACTTACTCACACCATATGCAAAGATTAACTCGGCCCTTTAGCCACTCTCCAGCTCAAGCAGCTCCTACTTCTCTGGAGTATACTCTTTAATTCTAATAAACTGCTCTTTTGTCAATTTAAAAAAAAAGTTTACCTCGAACTGGATCATAGATCTAAATTTAAGAGATAAAACTATGAAACTTTTAGAAGAAACACAGAAGTAAGTTTTCATGACCTATTTTAAGCAATAGATTCTTAGTAATGAAAGAAAAGAACTGGTAACAGAAGAAAAAAACTTAGATAAATTGGGCTTCATCAAAATTAAAGGTTTTGTATATCGAAGAAATTAAAATATAAATCAAAGAATGATAGAATACACTGGCAAGTCAAGTATCTCAAAAACCAGAATACACTGGGGTGTTTGGGAAGAATGAGAGTGACGACTAATGGGTGGAAGGTTTCTTTTCAGGGCAATGAAAATGTTCTAAAATTATATAGTGGTGATGGCTACTAATGTGTGAATATACTAAAAACCACTGAATTATACATCTTAAATGGTATATGAATAGCATCTCAATATGGTTACTAAAAAATTAAATGAGACAGTATATACATAATAGTGTATGTACATATATAAAATGCACACATAAACCAATGCATACAAATATGCACATACTAAGTATTCAAAATACTTCAGATTTTGTTGATTTTTATTTATCATGATTGATTAGGTAGAAAGTACTGGAAATACAAAGATTAATAGAAGGTGGTTCAGGCTGGATTAGTATAAAAATTCCTCCTACCCAAAGCAATTGGACTTAATGCATTCTTTTGTAAAAATCCTCTATAATTCTCACAAGAGCTGTAAGTTATGTTCATGTGTGTCTGACCTATGATTACTTTATCCAGTGCCCCAAATGGTTCTGTCCTCCTTAGCCTTTATCCCTTCAGTCAAAAATGTACTTAAATGTTGCTGAGGAAATACTCATTCTCTGTTTTTAGGAGCTGAATTCTAACTTTCTGGTGGCCTCACCTCTCAGCTTATCTTTCTTATTGCTTACACATGTAGAACGAATTTACCAAACAAACAAACAAATTGTTGATACAGTAGGCTCTCAGTTAACTGGCACTCACGGAGATTGGTAGATGCCAGATAAATGAAAGTACACTCTCCGTTAACCAGAACTCAAGCAACTGGCCAAATCTCAAGACACCGGCAAGATTTTTTTGCCCACTGCTTCAGAGTGCCTGCTGCTTGAGCTCCAGTTAACGGAGACTCTACTACATTCAAATTCTTCACATAAAGCCAAGAGTTTGTCTGTCTTTGGGGATTTTTTTGGTTTGTCTGTTTTTGTAAAAGAATAGCAAAAAGATTAGAAGAGTATAGGCTGATACTATAACAGTGTGTGCCTCTGATGATGGGGCTACATGTAATTTTTTATCCTCTTCCATATACTTAGTGGAATTTTTCAAATGTCCTAGAGAGAAACATTATTAAAATCACGCAAAAATAGAAAAGCATTACTTAAATGTCATAAATTAGCCCCAAGATCATTTATGAAGAGTATTATCTCCAAAGTTAAGATATCCCAAAAAGAGTGTCAGAACACTCACTGGATGGCATGTGTGTTGTGCGTGTGAGAGAGAAAGACAGACTGATTCACTGACTGGTTTTGCCTTTGTTGTGACACTTCCTATGGAGTTAGGAGGACATATGTCTTTGCCAATTAAAGTCAACACAGTAGTCAAATGTTTAATCCAGCTTGCAGATCTAACATGCTGATTTGCACCACTGCTCGTACACCTTTTGAACTTTCCTTGGCACCTTCTGGTTGGATTCTTCCTAGACAAGGAAAACCTGAGTGATTTGTTATCACCAAGCCATTACCCATACATTTATGGTCTGCAAAAAATTCTAGTCTAGACAGTAATTAAAGTCAGAAATACAACAATTAAAGCACATCTTCCCCAAGCCCTAAGGGCCATTCCTCAGCGTTCACGAAGAGCAGAGCGGTGTTTATGTGGACTGTTCTGAGGGTACACTTGGGAACATCCTCTCAGGCACAACCTTCCCTTTCAATCACTTAGATGGAACATGAGAAAGAACCAGGGTAGGGGTGGCTGGTTTAGGTGGGTGTGAGCAAAATGAAAACAAGATATTTTCCTAAATGTGTAAGGATCACAGGGTATAATTAAGATGTCAAGGAAACAGGAACTGAATTTGATCTATCAGGAGCCTAATGAACCCATAGCCA
Organism: Lyroderma lyra; assembly: GCA_004026885.1. Lineage (NCBI taxonomy): Eukaryota > Metazoa > Chordata > Mammalia > Chiroptera > Megadermatidae > Lyroderma > Lyroderma lyra. The sequence continues at coordinate 165,941 of PVJL010001088.1, read as the reverse complement.
GAGTAAGTCCCAGAAATCACAAATCAGCAACCTGAGGGACTGTATGCCTTTGCATACATTTAAGTCAGCCTACAAAATATTTTCAAATTAATGCTAGCATTTAAAATGGGGCGGTTTTACCTAAATATTGTATTTCCAGGTTCTTTTAAATTATTTAAAAACACAGAGCTAGCTCCCTTTTGGCAATGATTGCTCATGCTGAAAGACAGCTACACCCTTCAGACATCAGCAGAACACATTCTCCAGGTCACCCACATCCTCACTCACGCCAGATACGTCTACCGCAACGACACCCCTTGACACTTCCATTTGTTACCACGCTGTTGACTTTGTTTTTCTCAATCCTGTCAGGCTTCCATTATTATATCACCTGTATGGCCTTTGTAGACATTTGGATTTGAGACTCCACCACCCACCTCCCTCTCACCCCCAACACCTTCTCCCAGCATATTTCTTACTATAGTCACTGCTGTTATCTAGAATTCTCCTTTCCTTTGTGCTCTCTGGTGCCCTATTAGAAAAGAGATTGGGCTTCAATTCTAGGAAACTTAAGCTTCTGAGAGAAGAACAGAAAAGCATGGCATGGGAAAATAAGTGGGTTTAGAGTAAGTAAACTCAGATTCAAGTCCCAACAATAAGTGAAAATAACTTGGATTGCCAGAAAAAAACGTGAGTTCAGATCCCAGCTCCTCAGTTTTCTAGTCTGAGATCTTGAGCAATGTATTTAACCTCTCTGAAGCTCTTCCTTTATCTGTAAAATGTAAATATTTACCCTGCATACCTCATAAAATTGTTATAAAAACCAAAAAAGATATTCTAAGAAGGTAATATAAACAGTACATAGGATTAAATCAACAAGGTAATTTGGGGCAGGGGAAGGCGAACTTACTAAATTACTTTGGATGCACTGGCAAAAAACCCATCTCATCAAATTTGCCAAATTCTCTCTCTGAAAAAGCAAGTAGTATAATAATGTGGTTCCTAATTTGTTTTTACCATTTACCCATCCGTAGTTGTTTACTATATGTGCAGAGAAGTTTTAAGTGTATATATGACTTTTCTTCCTAACTCTCCAGAAGACACAACCAACTAAAAATCTGCACAGTGTCTACAGTGTCCACAATTATAGAAGTTTCCACATAGAAGAATTTTTTTAATTAGCTTATGACATATTTCTGTTATGTATATTTTTAAATTATATAGTAGGTATAACTATGGCATTCTGATCTGTGGTACTTTAAAAAAAGAGAGTATGGAGAAATCAGTCACAATACAAATGTCTTTAAAACTATTTAAAAATTTTATTTCTGAATATAAAAATAATAGATATTTACTATAAATAATGCAGTTATAGCTGTAATTCTTGTTGTATTCCTTGTAAATAAACACTGGTAACATTTGATGCATTTCAAATTCATTTTTAGCCTACATTTTCCACTTACTATATTATACACATCACTTCTAGCAAATAAAGCTACATCAATTTTTAATGATTGCATAATATTCCATTGTGTGGTTACACTATGATGTATTTAACACTCACCTACCAAGGGAATTTGGATTACTTTCAATTTACACTAGCATGGTATTACTGTGATAAATATCCCACACATATTCTTTGTAACTTGTTGATTATATATTTAAGATACATTCTTAGAAGTACATTGCTACAAAATTATGCTCTCTCATCCCAAACTGCTTCCCCACCCCAACCCAAATTAGTTTCAATTTCATTCCCAAGAGTAATTGAGAATGTCTGGTTTCTACCTCTTCATCAATGGGGATAGTTTAATCTTTGCTAAATACTTAAAATAATAATATCTCATTATTTCCATTTTCATCCTTTTCATTCTTAATGAGATTGAATATATGTTCAACTGTTTCTTGACCATTTATATTTCTCCTTAGTAAACTGCATTTCATTTCCTTTAACCATTTTCTCTTGAGATAAGAAATCTTTTTCTTGTTGATTTATAAGAGCTCTCTCTAGTCCATAACTTGACAATTCTATTGATGTATAACTATTTTCCATATTTTAGCATTATAAATAAAATAGTAATGAATACTCTTAAAAGTAGATATTTGTATGTATCACATAGTACTTCTATTGAACAGATTAAATTAGAATAAAATAGATCAAAATGCTCTCACTCGTATTGCTAAAATGCTTTCCATAAAAGCCATGCCCATTTACAGTCCCGCTACCATCCAATTACAAGATACCCTTCATAACAACCCATTTTATAGCCATTCAGAGCATTACAACAGGATGCAGATAAAGACATGAAAGAACATGGCATATAAATCACCAAAGGAGGTGACAGTCAGTCCTGCTACAGGATCTTAAAAAGCCAGGAAAGAAGTGGGGATCGGAGCATTTGGTAGAACTAAAATGGGGAGGCATGTAATCTTTACTTTTTTTAAAATTTGGCCCAAACCTCATTCCTTCAGAGTTCATTGAAAACATGTGACTTCTGCTAATTGAAGATTAAAAACTTGCTTAAATAGGGAATATAATTAATAACACTGTAATAATTATGTATGGGCCAGGTGGATACCAGACTTATCAGAGGGATCATTTCATAAATTACTATATAAATGTCTAACCACTTTGTTTTACACCTGAAAGCAACATGATATTGTATGTCACTTTTTTAATTAAAAAAAAAAAAAAAACCCTGCTTAACAACTTCAATTTCCTAGTTTCCCATATTCACCAACTAAGTCCAATTACCTTTATCTCTTAGAACGCTAAATCACAGTGAAGCCAAAGAAACAAGAACCCAGCACAAATGTTGGGCTGTTTCCTGATGATGATGTGAGAGTAGTAACTCCTGAAAGTAGGCCTGGATAATAGGAAATAGAAATAGCCCTGTGTTTGCCAATCGATGTACAGAAGGGTGTTTCTGACAAAAGCTTGAGCCAGTAAAAACATGCAAATTTTATTCATTCAGTACATAAACAAACAAACAAAAACTCTTGCAACATCAAACTCAAATCAATGCTATTTCAATAAACAAAACATGGCAGGTTCTCAGTTCTAAGTACTTTTCACAGTGAATTCAAATCACAGTAGTGAGAATGCAAACATGCCGGAATGTCTAATGCAGAGAGCTGGTAACATATGTCTTAATAGTTTTGAGGTACTTTCAAGTTCTGAAAATCTATAGCAACATTAAACAGCAATATCATCCAGTTAAGGCAATTATAGCCTAACAACCCATTTTTTTGCTTTCAAACACAGGTTATCACACAAAAGCCATCTTAACAAGCAAAGCTATGCAGGTCATATATGTTTTTAAGTTATATAGATTTTTGTATACAAGCTATAATTTATATATAAATTAAAAGTTCAGTTACAAGCTACTTCATTATGATTCAGCTGAATTTGCTTGTTCTTCTCCAAATTACTAGTTATGGATTATATTATAATCACCATTTTCCAAGCAATAGTATCAAGTTTACCATGTGACTGAGACTCCAGTATACACCATTAAAGTTTCTTGCAAATGAATTATATTTGTAATTTGTTTTTAGTAAGATCATTTCACAGTCTGATTATTAATGGTACTATGCCGTTGTGTCTCTGTTTGATTCTTACTCTTTATTTGCCCCTGTGAAATCTTTCTGCTTCCAGAGATTTTGACATTTCTGATGACTTCTGAATCATTTTACTAAATCAAATCTCTAGCTATGCTCCAAGCATGTGCTTCTAAATGCTAATTAGCCACTCATGCCAGATAGCTCAGCCCCACACACTCAAACTCCAGCTCTCGTTGTTCCTCCACTCCTATCAAAACCTGCTTCTCTTTTCGTGTCCTAGGTAATGTCAGCAGCTGATGCACTGAAGCTCAAAAGGTCAGCCAGCCACTTTCTCTTTTCTCTCCTCCCTCCTTTCCCTTCCACATCCATCTCTGCTGATCCAGCTTTCAGAATATCTCTTATATCTGTCACACCCTCTCTGTACCTACATACCTATGACTTTGCTTTGGGTCCTCCTCAATTCCTGGCAGGATCATTACTATAGTTTACTAATTATAACCCCAGGCTATCTTCTACTCACACCTTAACAGGGCTGTTAACAGGTTGTTTTAGAAATGATAATATGATCAGATGACTATTCTCAAAGCCCATAGCCAGTAGTAGCACAAAGTTGTTCCTGAACAAAGGTATATATGTCAAAGCACGAGAATAGAACATATTTAAGACTGTTTGCTTGACTTAAAATTTTAAAGTATTTGACTTATGGGATATAAATGACTATTTGCATTCTATTTTATATATTTTTAGTTTTCAATTACAGCTGTCATAAAATATTATATAATACAGGGTCCAGCACAAATAATGCTTTTTTATGAGCTCTTAATCTATACCAAATCTTCTATTACAAAATCTACCAAATCTTTTATTACAACATCATACGCATGTAATTCTGTAACCTGACAATATTACACTCAAGCACACTATATGACATTTTAGGGGAAATAGTCAAACTGCTGTCCATCTCATGCAAGACATTCACCTACGTGGTCCGGCATTACTTCTGCTGTTCCTGGTGTACAACACTGTTATTAGACTCTTATCTAACTTCCAAAGTAATCATCCCAATGAAATCCAGTACCCATCTGACACGATACATAGTAATTACGATATTATTGACTATATTCTCTAAGCTGTACTTTACATCCCCATCACTACTGTGTAACAACCAATTTGTACTTCTTACTCCCTTCCCCTTTTTCACCCATCCTCCCAACACCCCTCCCATCTGGCACCCATCAAAATGTTCTCTCTTTCTATGACTGTTTCTGCTTTGTTTGTTCATTTATTTTATTCTTTAGATTCCACATATAAGTGTCTTTGTCTGACTTATTTTCTTCACACAACACTCTCTAGGTCCACCCATGTTGTTGCAGATTTCAATTGTTTTCTATGACTGAGTAATACTCCATTGTATATATGTACCGCCTCTTCTTTATTTATTCCACTATTGCTGAACACGTAAGATGCTTCCATGTCTTGGCTACTGTAAGTAATGCTGCAATGAATGGATGCATATGTCTTTTCAAATTACTGTTCTGAGTTTCTTTGGCTAAATATGCAGAAGTAGAATTACTGAGTCCTCTTCCGTCTTTCATTATAAAGTCTATTTTGCCTGGTATAAGTATTGCTATCCAGGTTTTTTGTTTGTTTCCATTTTCGTGAAGTATCTTTTTCTATCATTTTACTTGTAGTCTGCCTGTGTCTTTCAATCTGACGTGAGTCTCTTGTAGTCAATATAGTAAGGGACTTGTTTTCTTATCCATTCATCCACCCTATGTTTTTTGATTGGAGCATTTAATCCATTTACATTTAAAGTAATTGTTGTAGATATGTAGTTATTGCCATTTTATTATTCATAATTTTTATCTTTTTTCTCCATTTTCTGAAAGAAGTCTTAACATTTCTTGTAATATCAGTTTGGTAGTGATGAACTCCTTTAGCTTTTTCTTGTCTGGAAAGCTCTTTATCTGTCCTTTGATTCTAAATGATAGCTTTGGTGGGTAAAGTAATCTTGGTTGCAGGTCCTTACCTTTCATCACTTTGAATATTTCAGGACCTTCTAGCCTGCAAAGCCCCTGTAGAGAAATCAGCTGACAGTCTTACAGGAGCTCCCTTGTACAGATAACTATCTGCTTTTCCCTTGCTGCTTTTAAGATTCTTTGTCTTTAAGTTTTGGCATTTTAATGATGATGCATGGGCCTCTTTGGGTTCATCTTGTTTGGGACTCTCTACTCTTCCTGGGCTTGTATGTTTATTTCCTTCACCAGGTTAGGAAAGCTTTCCCTCATTATGTCTTCATATAGGTTTTCAATTCCTTGCTTTCTCTCTTTTCCTTCTTATAGCCCTATTATTCGAATGTTCGTATGTTTGATGTTGTCCCACAGGCCCCTTAAACTATCCTCATATTTTTGTTTTTTCTTTTTTCTGTTCTGATTGGGTGTTTTCTGCTACCATATCTTCCAAATTGCTGGTATGATCCTTTGCTTCATCTATTCTACTGTTGATTCCCTCTAATGTAGTCTTCATTTCAGTTATTGTATTCTTCATTTCTGATTGGTCCTTTTTTTATGTTTTCTATCTCTTTGCTGAAGTTCTCATTAAGATCAATGAGTATCCTTATAACTGGTGTTTTGAAATCTGCATCTTTTTACCAAAATATTTATCTCCACTTGTTTAGTACTTTTTCTGAAGTTTTTTTCTATTCTTTCATGTGAGACAGCTTTGTCTTCTCATTTTGGCTGCCTTCCTGTGTTTGTTTCTATGTATTAGGTAGAGCTGCTATGTCTCCCAGTTTTAGTAGGTGTGCCGTGATATAGTCTCTCTAGTCAACTGAGCCACATGCTCCAGGTGTGTCCCTTGTGTGTGTTGTCTATGCCCTCCTGTTGTAGATGAGCCTTAACTGCTGTTGGTACATTAATAGAAGGGACTGATTCTCGGCCTGATAGGTTGTAAGGAATCACCATGACTATAGTGGAGGAGCTGTTGTGACAGGGCTGACCGTGCAAGGCAGGATTTGCCTTAGCAGGGCTCTGGTGCCTGCTGTGTGTGTCCTTTGGATGTATCATTTGTACAGGTTGTTGAGTGGTACTCTGGTATGGTTTGAAGGTGGCCACTAGGTTCACTGGTTCTGGGGTCTCTTTTGAGGTGCTTTAGTGCAAGCTAAGTGATGAGAACAGACATACTATATTTCTCCTGATCTTAGAAAAGAAAGGTATTTTACTATTAATATTAATTACAATAGTAACATTAGCTGTAAGTTTTTATAGACGCCCTTTTTCAGGATGAGGTAGTTCTTTTCTATTCCTAGTTTGTTGAGAGTTTTTTTTTATCATGAGAAGGTATTATAATATATGTTGTCAAATGCTTTGTATGCACCTATTTAAATGCTCATGTGATTTTTGTGCTTTATTCTATTATTATGTTGTCTTACATTAATAAGTTTTCATATGCATTAACAGTCTTGCATTCCTGGGATAAATCTCACATAGTCATGGTGTATAATTATTTTTACATGTTGTTGGATTTGGTTTGCTAGTATTTTGGTGAGGATTATCATGTCTATATTTATAACACATATTCATCTGTAGTTTTTGTTTCTTGCTTCTTTGTCTGATTTTGGTATCAGTATAATACTGGCCTCACATACTGAGTTGAAAAGTGCTCCCTCCTCTTTTATTTTTTGGAAGTGTTTGTGAAAAATCAGTGTTAATTCTTTTAATGTTTTATAGAATTCACCAGGTAAGTATCTGGCCTGTGTGTTTTTTGTTTGTTGGTTTGGTTTTTTTTTTTTTTTGTAGTAAGCTTGTTGATTACTAATTCAATCCTTTTACTTGTTAAAAGTCCATCCAGATTTTCCATTTGTTTCTGAGTAAGTTTCAGTATTTTGTATTCAAGAATTTGTCTATTTCATCTAGATTATCTAATTTAACAATCTACTTGGATTAATAACCACTTAATTTCAACAGTATACAAAAACCTTACAAAGCTATTTCCCTTTATTCTCTTATTGTCATATATATTATATCTTTATAAATTAAAAGTTCCTCAACAAGTTTTATTGGAGCTTTGTCGTATAGGTGTTGTTTTTTTTAAATCAGGAAGAAGGGAAAAAGGAATTATAAGCAAAAAATACATATAGACTGTCTTTTATATTTTAACTAGTGCTCTATATTTCCTTTTGTAGATTCAAGTTATTGTCTTCTTCCCTTCCATTTCAGCCTGAAGAACTGACTCCTGTAAGTAACTGAAGAAAGGAAATGTCTATTAGTGAATTCTCTAAGTTTTAATTTATCTGGTGATGTCCTAATTTCTCCTCATTTTTGAAAAATGGTTTTGCTGGATATAGAATTCTTGGTTGACAATCTTTTTTCTTTCAGTACATTAAATATTTCATCTCACTGCTTTCTAGCCTTTGTGGGTTTTGATGAGAAATTGGCTATTAATATTAGTGAGATTGCCTTCCACAGAGCAAGGCACATCTCTCTTGTTCCTTTCAGGATTCTCTCTTTAATTTTCAAAAATTTGGTTACAACATGTCTCAGAGTGTACCTTTTTGATTATCTGACTTGAATTCATTCAGCTTCTTGGATATGCAGATTTATGACTTTTATCAAATAATTATTCAGCTATTATTTTTTAAAAATATTATTTCTGCCCCTTTCTAGCTCTCCTCTCCTTCACAAGACTCCCATTATGTTCATACATTTGATGGTGTCCCATAATTCTCTGAAGTCCTGCTAATTTTTCTTCATTATTTTTTCTTTCTGTTTTCAGAAAACATAATCTCATTTGACTTAGATAAAAATTTTTGAGTCTTTCTTCTGCCTATTCAAATTTGCTGTTGAACTCCATTAGTGAATTTTTCATTTTAGTTATTTTGCTTTTCAGGTCCACAATTTCTATTTGGTTTTTTTAAAATAATTTCTATCTATTTATACATATTTTATGTTTAGTGAGGTATTATTCTTATGCTTTCTGTTATTCTTTTAGACATGATTTCCTTTAGTTCTCTGAATATATTTATGGTTACTGATTTACAGTCTTTGTCTAGTAACACTAATGTCTGGGCTTTCTCCTGGATAATTCCTATCAATTGACTTTTTGTTTTCCTTTGAATGTCTCGTAATTTTTTTAAACTGGACATTTAAAATAGTATAATGAAGCAACTCTGGAAATTAGATCTCCACCAACCATGATGTATTATTATTTCTGTTCACTGTTATTGCTATCATTGTAATTGTTTCTATTTGTTTCGTGTCTTTCCTGATCCTATTTTGTAGAGTTCACATTCATTGTCATGAGTGGTTAGCTAAGTTGTTAGCTAATGGCTACACAGATATTTTAAATGTCTTTAATCAACAAGTCTCCTAGCCTTTGCTGTGAGGATTTTTCTGTATAGTGGGGCACATCTCCAATTTTCTAGCTGCTTACAACTCTTCCTTAGTCCTCATTCCTTGCTTAAGCAGCATGTGAGAGATTAGGGTCTTTTCACATCTTTCCTGAGAGTGTGCAGCCCTCTGCACGTGTGCCTGCTTTTTATATTTCTACAAATATGCAAGCTTTTCAAAGTTCTGATGGACATCTCATTTCCCAATTTTAATTTAAAAATTTCTGATTAGCATGCTGTTTTCCACAACTCTTACTGCTGCCTAAGGCAGCTGCAATGTTAAACAATTGCTGTGATTGTTTTTGACAAGTGTCTACAAGAAAAGTTCTTTGCACTGAGTAAGTTCTGAATCAGGTCAAATGAAGACAAGACCTGCATGTTGGAGATCCCAGGAAGCTACCAGACAGGTCAAATCATGACAATGCTCTGCAAGTGAGGTGCTTTGTAGAGCTCCAAACAGTTTTGCCCCCTCCAGTGGTTACTAAGCTACTGGTTCTCACAGCTATCATGATGGCAAAACTATTGGCTTTTAAGGCTTCCTCCGAACTGGGAAAAAAGAGAATGGAAATAGGGCAAGTGAAATGATAAAGCTGACTGTTTTAACTGAAATTCAGTTTTTCTTTCCCTGAATAAATCCTCCTCAGATTTTTCCAAACTTTCGTTTAATTGCTCAAGTTTAAAAAAATGTTGATTTTGGCTATTTTTTAAATCAGTGTTCTCCTTTCTTTTATAAAAGAGATTTTCAGTGGTCTTTATTTCACCATTCCAGGAGTACTTCTCTTCACCTTAGCATTTTTATAGGCTCAGGGATCAGGACTTGAAGTGGTTTATCTACTCTTATACATTAATGTCAAGTAATCATTGTTGGGAATCCCACCTCTTGCCAGAACCTCTTTCTTCAGAGGAATATCTGAGTGCTTTACAATTTCTAATGTAAAAATAACATGCAAATTATTTTCTCTTATTAAATGACAAATCAAAATTATTACCAAACATCACTGTGTTTAATGAAGATAATGTGAAGTAGAATTGCTACTAAACAGAACATAAAAACCTGAAATTTTTAATCAAACATATAGCATTAGATTGGAGGATTGTCCCATTATAAGATAAATATTCTGTCCTCTAGGATTTTTGTCCTAAGAGGAAAAATTTTTTATACTCTTAATCATTGCAGCTATAATTCTCTCCTACCCCTTTCATGCCCTCTCCTTAGACCCACAACTTCATGGATGATATTCAGCAATGTTTGGCAATTATGACCAGGGATCTTTACTATTGATATCCTGAACATGATGACTAGATTTCACCTTGCTAAGGCACAAGGTAGATGGTGCAATAGATTAACCAGCTACTAGGATGAAAACAAAAGATGAAAGTCTTTGGTGAAGGAATAACAGCCAGAAAGATAAATTACATATAGCATTCTAACTTGAACCCTAATTAAGGGTGCAAACAGATTTCAGAAAGTCATGAGATTAAATCTGGATCCAATACTCACCAGCTCTGTGACTTGGGGAAGTCACTTTGCTACTCAAAGCCTCTATTTCCTCTCTATAAATGGAAATAATGCTGACTTCATTGCAATATTTTACAGATTAAATGATCTGATGCATAGATAGCATTTGATGTAGTGTATGGCTCACAACAAGCCCTCAAGAAACCATAAATTAGGTAGTAACCAGAAATCCCATCTCTGAGCTAACTACAGCTACATATATATGTTTTAATTTGAAAAAACCATGTATGATTCAAAAATGAGATTATCACCTATAGGTTGGTTGTCTTCCATTTTTCATCATAGCCACATTTCCTAGAGTGATTCATATTCATGCATCTCCCTATATGTGCCACATGATATTCTCCTATAAATCACAGAATTCCAGGGAACATATCATTGATTCATCATACATGTATTCATATGATACACATTAACTGGACATGTTAAACACGCCAGGCACTAATCTTAGCACTGGTGTAGGGTGATGAACCAGTACACAATGTAATCTCATGAAGATTACATTCCAATAGGGGATGGAGGCAGATTCTGGTAACTCCATCCCAGCAGTAGAGACTAAAGACCTAAGATGGAATTTCCCTGACTTTCTCATAGCTTGAGTTCTACTATGATCCCAAGTTCACCCAGGAGATCCCCTTTCCCACCCCAGAAGGATTTGAAAGTCAAAGTGAAGATCATGAGGCAGATGCTACGTTTCTGCTGTTCAGGCCAGAGTTTTCAGGTATTCTGCAACCATTTTAGCAGAGGTCCCGTATCATGTTCCTAGTCTCATGAGTTTCACAGAAGAGAGACGCTTATTTTGATGGCGATGACAGCAGAGGCAGTATGATCACAGAGGTAACAGCACAGGTATTGGCTTCCTGTTCCTAGCTTTGAAGAGTGACATGATACAGTGATAACTTGTTGTGTTGTTCTGATCATTATCTCAGACATTCTCCCTGTTCCCTCACTTCTTCAAGATTTTATAAAGCACTAAAACCACTATGAAATCCTTTTCTCCATAATCCATCTGAAATAGACTACATGATCTATTACTGAATCCAGGCCAATACAGGGAAACTAATAATAGGAAGATAAACAAATAAATAAAGACAACAAAATAATAATAGATGCTCTACAGAAAAAAAAATGAGATGAGAAAAGATTTTTCAGAGCAAGTGGTCAAAAAGTCCCTTGGACGAAGTGAATTCAAGCAGAGGCCTAAAAGAAATGAGGAGCCAAGGAAAGATTTAAGGAAAGGTATTTCCAAGTTGAGCAAACATCATAGCACAGTCCCAAATTTGGAAAAAAGATTATTTTACTTGATCCTCAGAGAGAACAGCAGCATAATTGGAGATTTGGGACAAAAAGCATAAGAAGAGACTAGCATAAGAAGGGACTACATTTGCTCACACTCTGCCGTCTGTTGAGGATTCAGGATGAAAGAAGTACAAAATTTAAGAGTAAATGCTTAGAGACTTTGGAGCAATTTAATATCACCACAACAGTCAAACAACATTTTTACCATATTTAATAAAAGTATCAGCCAATAACAGACTGGACATTTTTTAAAAATAAAAACCTGGTCCTATATCACAGATAGTTTGACGAAGCATTGTTCTCCTTATCTAGATTCTCAAATTTTTTTCTTAAAGGACCAGATAGTAAATGCTTCAGGATCTGTGAGGTTGTAGGGCATCTTTTGCAACCACTCAACCCTGCTGTGGAAGCACAAACGCAGGTACAGATAATGAGTAAACAAAGAGATATTGCTGTGTTCCAATAAAACTTTACTTATAAAAATACACAGTGAGCAGATTCGTCAACTCTTGTACTAGACCACAGGAAGGAGGTAAGACTTTACTCTAAAAGCAATGAAACCACTTGCTTAACTGAGGCTGTCCCTCAGCTTAATCCTTTCTCATCATTGCCTCCATATATTTGTAAGTCTTTGCATCAATAACTCTAAATCAGAAAGAACCTTGGAACTCCTCCCAGCTCCAGTACTCTCCTCATAGAAACCCTGACAAATGAAGCCTGTGTTTATAGAACTTGTATTTAAAGGCGGGGTCCCTTTTGTCTATTATCTGTATTCCCAAAGAATGATAATGACACCATTTACCCTCAGTTAGTCTGATGAACAACCCAAGAGGTGACAGCCTTACATTCTCCAGGACCTGGTCAATCAAACATAGGTTCACATTGTCCTGTGAGTCATTAAGTCACCGCCAGTGCCTAATTTTCTGAGCTATACCACCCCATTTTTCTTCTGTACAAAGCTACATTTCTCTCCAAATGGACTTCTGTGACCTTCAGCCATCCCTGGCTCTTTTGGTATGCCTGAAATGGTTGTATTGGAGAAGCAGCCCACCACATGTGTAGCCTTGTTTTTCTCTGGGCTCAGACACTGCCACAGGCAGGAAAGCTTTCTGCATTCACACATGTCTTCATTCACACAGCACCCATTGCATAAACACAACCCAACACCCATACAGTAGAATGCCTTATTCTCCTCCCCACACTGAGTATAGACCACTGTGTGTGTGAGGAGATGGATCCCCACCAGTAGGTCTCTCACACTAAGGGTACAGAGCTGAAGTAGTCCTTTTTGAAACCTTTTTTATTTAAGATTTCTTTCATTGACTCACGACAAATTTAATGGGTAAAACTTTGCTGTTGCAAGTTTCCTTAAAATATCCCTTCTGGGCCTACCACCGTTTATCTTGGCAGCAGGTAGCTTGAAGAGTTTTGGAAAGTCTCAGCTTGGCACAGCCTCAGAGCTACTGGCACATTAAAGATTAATAAAGTGCATTTAACTGAGCTCAGGACACTGCAACGTGATCCTTCACCATGAAATGTGCAAGATTCTTTGTTTGCAATGAAAAAAACTGAAGCCAAAAAGGGCCTACCGTGACAAGCTAAGATAGGAAACAATCAGGAACTTTGTGTGTCTTTTGTTGATAAATTGATGCGTAGGAATCAATGTCTGTGCTCAGCCATGCTCTTACTTAGCTTTCTCGGGAATTTAAGATGGGCATCTGAGCAGGACGCACAGAGCTGGGTATTTATTGAGCTTGCAGAACCCCAGAGACAGTCCCACCGCAGCTGCCCCCTTCACATGTAAGAAAAGAGTGATTTAGAACAAATTCCCCAGTTAACAGTTTCTCCAATGAAAGTCAAGATAAAGTAAGGCATTTTCAATCCTTTTGGGTTTGCTTGAGCAAAACAGAATGTTTGTGTTTGATTGATTATTAACCCAGGAGGAAGAAACACTTTTCACATGCATAGGTATGGGGCTGGCAGCAGAATGAACCAGACAACATTTAAAATAAAAATAAAAAATTAAACAAGGATGTAGTACATCATAACTATTGGTTCAAAGGATGAATCTATTTGCTCTCAATCTCAGGACACCTAGACATAACAAACAGTGGATCAGATCAGCAGAGGCTAACATTTAAAAATCTATCATTCTGAATTCTGGAAAAGCACTGGCAGACTCCACGTGCTGGGTAATGCCCGTGTCTATTTACACAGTGCGATCCCCTCACATCCTCCAGAAAAATCACAAGCAAACCCTGAACTCTGCACATCGGCGCTCTGGAGCAGAGCACTTAGCACGTTGGACAGACACTCTTTCCTCCACACCAACATAAACATTCAAGAGAAAAAGAAAAGAAAATTCTGTCCTTACCGAAAAGGCATAGCAGACAGGGACGGTGAGTGTTTCACTTTAGCCCACTCTGTGCTTTTTCTCTGTCATTCAGTCAATGCTTAAAGCTATTGAGGAGAATTCCTGGGTTTTCAGATCTTCCTTCAAGAGTTTTAATCACTGGCTTCCCCCGCCCGGGTTTCACAAACACCGCTGTGTTCTGTCAATATTTGTATGCAGCCCCACATTGGGCAACAGGCCAACACAGAGTTGCAAGAGGCAAGGGGAGAAAACTGACACCCTAACAAACACGCTTCCCTCTTTTGTGTCTTTTAAGGTGGTGCTCAAAGTGTCATCTTTGATTCTGACAGCAGCTAAAGATAGCCTCTTTTTGTGACTTTCTCCACTGCCCTCCCCTGCCCACCCCCAAGGCCTAGCTGGGCTGCCCAGAGCTGGGTTCCACAAAGTTTGTTTTTTGTCTCCCTGCCCTGAAGTTCTCCGCACAATCGCTGGGCTTGCCTCTCCACCAGCTGCACTTTAAATGTATTTTAATTGGCTGGAATGTCGAAAGAATCCATTTGGCAGTCGTTTACATGTGAAGCACGCCCAGGGCAGCTGAAAGAGGCCCCAGAAGCAGCCGATTACTTCATCAAACGCTGCAGTTTGAATACCATTGACTCCTACATAACTACAGTGAACTCAATTCCATAGGCAGGCAGGAGTAATTAATAATTTGCTGAGAAAATTCTTCATTCATCTAAAAGCCAAAAACACAAAGGAAAAAAATCCCTACAGATACAACAGTTCTTATGTAAGGCTTGATTTATAGCCTCCAGTTCTGCTCTTCACAAACATTGACTTTGTATAGCATTACAGGAGGGGGTATAATGCATAATTTGGTTTGCCTGAAAAGTTAATTTAAGTAATTTTCCTTTTGAATGATCCCCTGAGACACATGGTTCTATTACCTCTTTATACATTAGCCATATGCTACAATAAATATTGTCAATACTTGTGGCATTTCCTCACTCCCTTTATTTTTCTTGGTTATTACTTGCAATAATTAGTTTGTGGCCTCTACTAGATCTGAAAAGGCATGGCAGACAGGGATATAGCAGACATACTCACAAATAAATACACTGTGAGCCAAACTAGACAATCATCATCACACAAAATGTGCAAGCCAAACTGCAATTTACAACACTCTACAACAAATGTTAGTTTAAACAGATTCTAGTATCAAGGGAGTGAGGGGGGGAACACATACACATGTATATAGGCATGTATGTCTCAAATATAGGATAATGACAAGATATAAGATATATAAAATAAAAAATAAAGGGGATAGCTTTCAAGTGGTTCTTTACCAATATTTTGTTGAGAAGCCTCTTCAATAGCATATGTAAATTGAGTTTACAGATTTAGAATTCCTAAAAAGTATATTTTGAAGAAGTATCTGATTTTCACCCCTCATTAAGAACCCCAGGTTTGAATCAGAATATCTAGGAGGATAGCAACAATTCTGACAAGGACTCTCAATGGAGTATATGAGCCAGAGAACACTGGCAAATTTGTTCTGATGCCTTTTCCTCACCATAATACAACTGCCTGGAGTTCATAACAAGACGGTACAAGAGAACAAATAGTACATGCAAGCAGCTTAGGCAGATTTGCTGAACAGCTCAGAGACTAAAACCAGCACCCTCAGTGAATAGGCTTGTTTGCAGAGGAGAATGGTGGGAGAAAGGATGAGGGCCTGGTTCATGGACACACAACCTGCATGGTCGCACAGAGCCGGCTCAGAAGGAACCTGCATTTGAAGTAGTGCTATTGCTGGTGACATGTTGAAATTTGTGACTTTTGAACCAGAGGCCCTGGTTTTCATTTTGTATTGGGCCTGGCAAATTATATAGCTGATCCTGAGAGAGACAGTATAAATCTATCTGATCCAACACATGGTTAAAATTGAAAACTGCTGGGAAGATCATACTGAGGGTATGGGTGACACCCTACTTTTGTCTTGCCCAATATTCTACCTTAAGATTTTGGAGCCACTGAGGAGGGTAATTTAAGAAGAATAATCTCACCAGCAAACACGGAGTGGAGGGTGAGAGTTATCTGGGGGGTTCTGGCTATTCTTCCCTGAGCCAATGGTTCACAGTTTCTTGTGTGACCACACTTCATCTTACTTGCTCACAAATGTTTTTTTTGTTTCTTATATAGTCAGTCCCCTACTGTGTCATTCTGTGGGCAGAAAGCTCCATATATAACCATCATCTATTTTAAAATTACCCTAGCGCCTTGATTCATGGTTTGACAAAGTTAATTCAGTGCCAGTGCTTCAAAGGCACTGCAGACCCACTGTGAGGTCCAACATCTCATAAGTTACTAGAGTGCCATGAAATGAGATCTATGAGTCACCTTATGCTCTGAAAGGTCTTCTCCAAGACCAGACCTTATACGTGGATTTTGGCCTGCTTCAACCTTTGCAGAAATTATATAAAAGATAATTTTTCTTCTAGAAAAAAGTTGGTTTCCTATGTCAAAAACCTAATGTTGCTGATATCTTGTATCTCTCGGACTGCTAACATGCTCTGACACTGCTACTTATCAAGTAAAACAGATTAGCATTCTAGAAAATAGAACAGAATTTAGAGATCACCTGGCCTAAACCATTATTTAAAAAATAAAATAGACAATTGCGGCAAGAAAAGATTACATTCTCAGAAAGTCAATAAAACAATATACGCAGGTCTCACACTTCCTTTTGCTTCCCTTGTTCCCACATCAAACCACCCAAGTGGTTCACCATTCTGATTTGCCTACTGACTCTTAGATATTTTCCTGGCTCTAGTCTGCTTTTATGCCTTCAGATATATTTCAGGTGCCGAAGTCATAACTCCTTGCCTTACTTTCATGAACCACTTTCATGCACAGCACTCGGCATGTTCCATATGTAAGGAAATCTGACCTTACACAAGGCACATGGCATAGTCATCAAGACCACCTAGGAATTCCTAGATCTCATGACATAAATTCCTGTTTGCCACTTAGAAAGCTTCATCTTATATCCTGGTAATCTTACGACATAGAAGAGACAGGTTTGAGAAGCTCACAGTGTCCAAGGAATAGACAAGTGATCCTGTTTTAACTCCCTGTCAGAGCTTGTCAGCTTATGCTGTTCTTTATCCACATGCTGAGGTACAGGCTTCAATAGGACAGAGATTCCTTAGATAGTATAGATAATCAATATGGGGATTTGTGGGGGCATAAACACAAAGCAAGAAACTTTGTTTTGCAAACAGAGAACAATCTATTAGGATGATCTAGTAGATTATGGAAGTTATAGAAAAGTCAGTGGTCAGAGACAGGAAGGCAAGGCGAAAGCCTCTGTATAGGAATGAGAAGGTCTTGGTGCTGCAGAGAAACAAACCAAATTACCAATGTGCCACTTTTCAGGAACTGACCCTGACTGGGTCTCAACTTCCCCATGAGTGTATGCATAGCATGGACACAGCTATATTAACTATACCAACCACTCTAGATTACTACTAAAATGTGCAAACTGAGCACACTCCTCAATCATCCAAGCACTGAAGCCATCAGAGCTTGGACAGCATTCAGTGCCTACTTGACAACCCTAGGTCAGTGAGGTAGTTAGGTCAGAATCCAAAAAGACAGATAGAGCAAAAAGGCCTCGATTTCCAGCAAACCATAAGACTCACCCAAGGCAGATGGCCCAATCACTAAGGAAACAGTCAAAGCCCAGTCCCGTGGTTCTTCAGGAAATAAAGTGGGAAATTAAGGCAAAGAGCAAGTGGATTCAGATAGTGGTGTTTAAAAGATGTCCATAAGGGGCTGCTACACATGAAGCAGGAACCTTATCTCAAACATGGCCAGCCTGTAGCCAGGATATTATTCACAAGGAAGTAAAAACCCAGGAGAAAAGGCCAAAACAAAACTTTGGATTTGTTAAATTCAATCAGACCATCACTGATGGAGCTCAGGCTGAGTGCAGGATTCTCCTCAGGATCACAGCCAGTGGCAGGGGGAGAAACAGCCCTGGCAGGGGGTGCTGCTAAAGTTGTCATAACAAAGTACTAAGATTAAGAGGCTTAAACAATAGAAATTTATTTTCTCACAATTCTAGAAGCTAAATGTCCAAGATGAAGGTATTGGAAGTTTGAGGCTTCTCTCCTTGGCTTGCAGATGACTGTCCTCTCTCCTTGTCTTCGCCTGGCCTTTCCTCTGTACGTATTTGTGTCCTAATATCCTCTTTTTTAATGACACAAATCATATTGGCCTTATTTTCCCTTAATTAGCTCTTTAAAGACTCTATACCTAAAAACAGTCCCATGCTGAGGAGCAAGGGGTTAGAACTTCAATATATGAATTGAGGGGCAGGGCACAATTCAGCCCATAATAGGAGTTATTTAGATCACTTCAGGATGAGCCATTGTTCCTCCTCCTGTGCAGCCAACTCCATGCTAAGTGCCTCAAAGGCCATGTCTTACTTACTCCAAAACCAACTTACTATTACCCATTAACAAATAAGAAAATTCAGACTTAGCGAAATTCATTAGAGGACACACAGCAGAGCCAACATGATTCTAAAGCCCAAGGTCTAAACCCAGCACCTAGCTGTCTTTCCAGAAGCCAGGCTGGTTTATATATTTGATTAACATGATTCCCCACATACCTAGTGCCCAGAATCTGAATATCATACTCCATGAGCTCCTGGAATTTAGCCATCATGTGTCCAATTTATAAAGCATTTATTTTGAGCATCTACCATACAGGCCAAACTTTTCTGCTTGCTGCCAATTTTGCCCAAGAGATGACAAGAGTAGTCTCAGGGGTGAAATAAACTGATCTTAAATTTTTGGAGAAAAATGAGGCCTGGGACTAATGATTTGATCTCTGTGCTGGAAAGTAGCCCATGGCTAGGAAGGAAGGCTGAAGGCTGATGGGGAAACCTTAGGTCCATGATCAGGCCTCAGGAGCCACATCTCAGGCCCTGAAAGTGACAATTACCCTAGAAGCTGTAACTTAGAATCATACAAGAAGTCCAGACAAACTGGAGATCACATATGAGGAAGGAAGAGACAGGAGGGAAGAAAGGAAAGGAAGGGAGGAGAAAAGAAGGGAGGGAAGAAGAAAATCAAAGTAGGAAACAGTTGACTAGCACCTGCTATGCAGCAGGTATTTTGCTGGACGTGACTTATGCTCTCTTAATCCTCACAAAATGCCATGAGGTCAATGGTATTTTACAGAGCTTCAGATGTGTTAAAACTTTTGCTCACATTGTCACAGCCAGAAAATGGCAGAGCCAAGATTTAAACTCAGCTTTATTTATGTTTTCCTTAAACCACCTGCCTGTCAACTCTAAGCCAAGCACCAAGAAGCAAGCAGGTGCTCATGCTGTCAACTGGACTATGTGGGATGACACAGTACCACTAATGGGGGCCTCCTTATCCCCACAGGTCTGATGCCTATGAAGGCCAAAACTCCTGGTATGAAATTACTACACTGACATCAGAGTAGATTGGCTGCTGGAGAGACAGTGCAGTCCAGGGTGTCCTGAAGTGAGAAAGGTCGGACTGGCTGCCTGCTAATGGATAGGGCCAACACAGGGCTAGTTCTCTGGTAACCAAATAAATGGGGTTTATTGATGGGGTGTACTTCCTTTATGCAAATGATTTCACCTCATGCATTTATTCCTTTGTTGCACAGGGGTTTGCCTTGGTAAAAATCTATCAGCTCCAACCACCAGGGAAAATAAATCTTGAGGTGTATTCAGAAAGCAGACTTCAAATTCAGAGTTGGGATGAGAGCTGATTTCAATTTTAGTGAAATCAGTGGGCTGCTGAGTACCGGGAAATTCAGATGTTTATCCAGTGAAGAGATACCAATGTATAGCTGAGAAAGAAAGGCAGAGAGACAGAGAAGGCAGCGAAATCACCTAAATTGTATTTGTATTCCCTGACTGCACTTCAGATTCACTTTGGATGACTCAATACATGCATCTTTAGCTTTCCTTTGTTAGCATCCAGATGATTCATCCATGAGTTTTTAGATTTCCCACCATCTAAAAATAAATGGATAAAATACTATAAACGGTTCAATTTCTGTTCAGGGGTGGTCATAACAGATACTTCAGAAGGAAGTATGATTGAATATATTTACAATTTCCTGTTTTATTCCGTAATTATTGACACAGGAACTGTGTACATGAGGGCCGTCTAGAAAAAAACCTAGCCATAAACACCTTTATTTAACGTATTTTTGTGGCTGGATACTTTCTGGACAGCCATCGTATATCAGAGCAGTAGATACAAGTCCAGGGCTTGGGCTTTGGTCCATAATAAAAGCAAATACATCAGATAACTCTGATTATCAGGTTGACAAAAAATAATGTGTTATATGTATGACCTTTCACTATACACCTCTATGGGTTTTGTTTATTTACAACAGTATAAACTGAGTGACAAAAATCATTCAGTCAACCCAGGATCTGCCGGGCAAGAATCAAGATTTTTAGTATTTCTGGGCCTCAGCAACTTATATTAGTTTTTGTCTAAGATTTATGCAATTTTTAACTAATAATAGAGGACTATGTAGTGACTGGAATAATAGTGGAATATATGTAATATATTTTGTGTGAATATAGAGAAACAATATAATTTATAAGTGACAGCATTCTTGGGAAACTTATGAAGACATATTAAAGAAACTTGAAATTGTAGGTAAACTTTATTTTGTCATAAATTGAAATTGAAAAATTTATAACTTATCATATGTATGTTCAATAAAATATGATACTTTTTACTTAAAATGTGAAATTTTTAACTTTACACAATCAAAAGTTGAGAACCTCTGATAATTACAAGTTGAAAACTATCAATTATTAAACAGCAAAGTCATCTACCACTTTCCTCAATTTTTTTGTGTGTGAATTATCAGTTCATTAAAAAGGTGTATGTAACAGGTTCTCTTGTACCCCATGTAACTTAGCCAAATGTTGCAAAATCACCCCAGTCCCAGGATTAGACTTGACTACAAACACCCCAAAGCAAATGTGCTAAAGCCTAATATTTAAAGAACTGTCAGAGAATTAGGGATACATCAATAATTCACCAACATTTTGGTAAGCCACAGACAATGGACTATATATGATGATCGGTGCTGCGAACAAATATATAATTCCAACTCCCGTTTTATCTTGACCACTGAAGAATTCGTCCAAATAGTGAGTGACAAATAAAATAATTGCTACGGGGTTTAGAAATGCATTTTTGCTAAGTGGTCCTTCCTAATTTTTGTCATATGTAGAGTCATAACTAGATCTCGTGTCTTCTAGGGTTTCATTCACTGACTACTTGAGAAGGTAATTCAATGGCATGTTTGAGAACCAACCCCTGGGAGTGCTTTCTGTATAGCAGGCCTTGTTCCAAATGTCTCAGATAGTATAGTTCTAGAAGGTAGATGATATCGTTTACTCTCATTTTACATAGGGAAGAACTGAGACAGAGTTACTTGTCTTCACTTACAATGACATAAGTGAAAGAGCTGTGACCCTAACCAGGAAGTCACCACCGCTTATCCTACATCTCATGGCAACACACTCTCCTGGACTTTAGGAAATGAATAATTGTGCACAGAGCCTCAGTTTTAAATGGCTTCACTTTACTGCCTTACCTATTCTACTACTTTCTTGAATAATCAGAGGTGTCTTCTTTTCATCCTCCACACAGGTCCACACAGATGCCCAGTTTTACAGAAATGTCTTAAATTTGTTGTTGTTTTGCCCAGGAAGATGTTTTGCTAACACACGCTGTGCAAAGTGACCTTTTCTGTCAAGGCTCAGTGCCTTCAAAAACAAACCAGTGTCTGTTACCTTGAACTAGAAATTTTCTAATGGGCATTTCTTGCCTATAGAACTTGCCCTGCCTATTCACTAGAATATTCTCCCCAGACACCAGGGCTTAGGTGCAAAAAAAGCACAAGCTTAGAGGGAGCCATGGCAGGAAGGAGGAGGAGAGAAATGAGAGATTCTGGACCTGAGCTTTCTCAAGGCTGCTTTCAGGTTGACCAGCTGCCGATTACATTTCTACATTATAGCCACTCCTCATTTAACAACCATCTGCCTGTTTAATATTCAGACTTACACCCAGTTCTCCAGCATGGGGAATCCCCTTTCTCAGTCTGTGTGAGTCTCAGGAATCCTCTTTCTCAGTCTTAGTCTCAGCAATCAGTTAGTATTTAGTACATGAAGCATTCACAATCATGCAAGACTACATATTTCATTTGTAAGTATGATGTCATGTGATAGCTATTGAAAAATACATATCCTATGGCACCATGACACAACACAAGACATCCATCTTCACACTCCTTGTTTACTGACCAATTCACCTAATGACCTAGTCGTAGGAACAGAACTCAGTCAGTCATTGAGGAGTGCCTATATATACTTCTTTCTTACCAAAAAGAAACTCCTTCTATTTAGGTGGAGGCAACAGGTACCATTGGAAAAATAACAGTGCTCACAGTCAGATGCATCTAAATTCCCCCTCTGATCTGCCATTTACTGGTTGTGTTACCTTGCGTAGGTGACTTAACCTCTCTGAGCCTCAGACTCTTCATCTCAAAGGAAGGATGATAATGTGACTTTGTAAATAATACACAGATCACACATGAGAAAAATGCCTGGTTTATTAGTTATCCTTAATTCATGTTAATTCCTCTCTCTCCACTGTCATCCCTAGATTAAAACTACCAATATGAAGACAACTGGGGCATTCTTACTCACAAACCTCTTCGTAAGCACTCTAAATTTAAAGACATTATCACCAGGCACTGAGGCTCCTACTGACATTATGTTTAGCTGCATAAGCAAAGTCGGTTGCTAAGAAAAGCCGTATGTAATGGTAAAAAAAAAATCATCGAATTTTTTCCATAAACCTCCCAAACAGAATGTTAGTGAATTTCAATTACATCTGGAAGAAACCAGAAAGCACAGTGGCTCACAAGCCTATCCGTTAACCAGATTTACCCAGTGTGATAAAGCTTTAAGCTGAATTAATGACAAGGGTACATATAATTATGCATATTTTATAACTTCAAACATCATTTCAAAGAGAAATCATATCCTATTCTTAAAAAGCAGCAAGACAATAATACTTCCATAAGTATGGTTGTACTTGAAAAAGTTTATCTTTCCAAGTCATTTAATCTAAAGGAAATTTTTCGTATCCTCCCCATTGACCATGTTTCAATGTCTTCCCTCCATTCTACTTTTGGCCCTTTTCATTAAATTATAGGAAAGACATTTAGGAAAAGCAGACTGGGGGATATCATGGCAAAAAACAAAAAAATTTAAATGCAAGCCCAGTGAAGCTAGAGCTAATTTTTGACTAAACAAATATAATAAGTTTAGGAGACAGTAGTTTCATATCTACCAAAAGATGTCTGGAGGAGATCAATACTGTAATTATTTATTACTTACTTATGGGTTTTACTCAAAAAATGGCTTGAGCCATATGTGAAAAGAAAGTAAAATTTATAATGGCTATCAAGTACAGAAATCAGGCAAGAAATGTGCAAAATCATGATTTTGCAATAAAAAATATTCTAATAGGAAATCAATACATGCCCAAAAAAGAAGCCATCAACACCAAAGCCTAAGATCAAAATAATGACTAGGGTTGGGTTCCCCTATTCTTCATCTTTAGAAGATCACTGACCCAACTGCAGAAATGCAAGAAACCTTTTACTTTAAATTGATAGAACATCTCAGTAATGAACAACGGTGAGATTAAAAAAAAAGGGGGGGGGGGGCTTTTGTCCCAACCATTGTAGAATTCCTGGTTCAGTTAACCTGCATTAAAATTATATCCACTTAGGAAAAAACAAGATTGAAAAGTTCAAGTATCTGTGCTCTGAAGTGCCAGATGCAGCAGTGAAGTTCATTTTAGACCTACAAACATAGTTTCAATTCCATATGGCTTTTCAAGATTACATAATAGGTCCTCAGGGTACTCTTTTTTTTTCATGTTATTGTTTTTCATTCCAATCTGTCCTATTACACACTTGTCCTCCAATCTGTTCTACATATTCTTATGCAACGTTTTGACCATGTTTCTACACACACACACACACACACACACACACACTCACCCCATGCCCTCCCTTCTACCTGTTGCCCAGGTATGTAATTCTCTCTTCTTGGTTAAATCTTTCAAGGCTTACAACAACTCCTATCTCCTCAGTCTCCATTCCTGATCATCTCAGCCCACAGTAAGAGAAATTGTCTCCTCTTTGTGTTAAGTGGCAAACAGTAGTAAAATAGGGCTTATGCTGGGATTTTCCTCATGAATACATTTCATCTGTCCATTTACAATTGGTAGTAAGCTCTTTGAGATAGGAGGTATTGCCATGGATCTTTTTGAATTCCTGACTTCTATACCTTGTGCCGAGAAGGTGATAAACAGAACTCTGCTGTACAGTGGTTGGTGACCTTTCTGGTATTAGCAGTCAGCTTTAAAACTCTTCTAACAAAAAGAAATGGAAGGTTTGCTTAAAATAATTTGCATGACTCAGACCAACGAAACTATGCCAAAAATGCAAGCATGAAAGATGCAAATATGGTGTGCAATCAAAGACCCATGAGAGGGTTGGTTCCTTCATGGAACAGAGCTGGTAGCCCAACATCAATATGCTGGGTCCCATTGCTGCTAACTGTGTCATATGGGCAAGTTTCTTAACCTTTCCGTACCTTGGCTTCCCCATTTGTAAAAAAGAGATTGTAACAGTTATGACAGCCAACAGTGCTCCTTAAGCCTTTTGCAAGTAACAATTCATTTAATTCTCATAACAACACTGTGAAGTACGTTCTATTTTTATCATTCATATTTTACAGATTAGTGAACTAAGGCACAGCCAGGATAAATTTCTTGCCCAGTCACAGAAACATAAAGTGCCAGAGCCAGAATTTTAATCAAGGTGTTATACCTGCAGAATCCATGTTCTCAACCACTATGCTGAACTGTCTCTCTTCTATCATAAAAAGTAACATATGCTATCAGCATGAAATTAACAAGGACAGTAATATAGGTAAGTTATTGGGGACCTTAAAGGGAAGATACAATTAGGGTCAATGTGACTACTTTATATATCCAAATATTAATATCTCTGCGTAGAATATGTTGCAGTGTCAAAGCAGGAATTAGAGCTATTGTAAAAATAAAATGAGATGGCCATATTAAGAAGTCAGTACAGTTCCTGACAACCAGTATGAGCTCATGAGTTTGGAACCATTATTCTCATTATTATACTATGATGACAGTAGTCACTTTCTTGGGCTTCAGGTACTATTATCATCACTGGCTGACTTTTCTTTACCCTGTCACTGCTCTGCTCTACTTCTCCCAAATCTGCAGTTGAAATCAAAGACCGAACTGATGAGTTGAAGCTTATCCCTTAAGGAAGGGAGGGGAGGAGCTCAGAGGCATCCCCCACCCATGGCTTGATACACACCTCAGATTTACCTTAGCAGTGGTTCTCAACCTTCCTAATGCTGTGACCCTTTAATACAGTTCCTCATGGTGTGGTGACCCCCATAAAATTATTTTCATTGCTATTTCATAACTGTAATTCATAACATTCATTACATTTATTGTAATGTAAATATCTGATATGTGTTTTCTGATGATCTTAGGCAACCCCTTGAAAGGGTCGTCCGAACCCCAAGGGGTTGCGACCCACAGGTTGAGAACCGCTGCTTAGAGGCTATGGGATCTAAATGTGTCCTCCACACTACAGCCAAACTGTATATTTTTTCTCCTAAATGTCTTGTAATTTCCCAGTTCCAAATCTTGCTCAGTCTGCATTCTCCATTGCAAATGCTTTCTCTCCAAAATCCTCTCGTGTCTTCCAATTCTAAGTGCCTACAAATTTTACCATATCTACAAAACTTTTCTTCCTTCTGCCGAGTGAATCAATGCATTCATTCATTTATTCATTTTGCAAACATTCATCACATTAGTTCTACTGGGGGGGAGGGACAGGCATTTATTTGAGAGGCACTAAAGATGATAAAACCTCAGCTCTGTCTTCAAGGGGACAAGAAAATCAAAGATTACATGCCATGTGGTAAGAGCTATGAATGTAAGTTGAACAGTATCACTCCCTTCCATCCCTTGAACTTCACATTCCCTTCTTTGCATTCTTACTGGGACTCAGCATAGGCTGTCTGCTATTGAAATTATGTATACTCCTCTCTTACATCCTGATTGGTACATAAACTGACTGAGGCAAAAGAACATGCCTTTAACTCCATAGATCACCAGGGCAACTTCAAACCCAGAATCTCTCCCTAAATCCCTAAGACATACTTTTTGCATTGAACCCTGAATCCTGCCATGCTGTAGGTAATAACAATACCTACCATTCATAACAACAACCCTGAGGAGTTAGTCATTAGGAAAAGACAAAGTGATGTTTCTCCATCGTTTTCCAAGGTTCTTTAACAGGCAACACCCAACCAACCCTCAACCACACTCAGGCACAGAGTAAGAAGCAGGGAGATTTAGAGCTTTAGCTGCTCAAAAGGCACTGCTGTGGCAACATACAATCCAGAAATGACATATGGTTCTTTATTACTGGGCCTTATAGCCCTGAGCAATTGTATCTGCCAAAGAGAGAATATTCACTTCAGAATTTTGGATGTAAATATTCAGTCCCTCGTGCTTTGCATGTCATTGCTAATGGTATATAAAGAATGAGCCAAGAGAAGTACAAATAATCATTTGGATCTACAATGAAAATAGCAGTCTGACTATAACCAGCCAAAAATGAAATAGTGCAAACTTCAAACTCAAATCAGGAGGTTATCATCTGTATCCACCTCAGAAAGGAATTCTTCCTGTCAGAGTAAAGAAATAATTTTTTTTAAAAAAACAGAAAAGCACTAGCTCATTTCTGCAACCCTACTTCAGCCAACATGACAGGCAGATCCCAACTTACAAGTGGGTTGTATTTTCAAAGATCTTTTGTAAGTTAAATATTCAGAACTCAATTTCCAACATGACCAAGTAACGGTGGTCTGGATCCCAGGAATAAACTTTCCATAAGGGACCTAAACATCTTTGAAAGTGTTTCAATGGGAAAGTGGGATTCCAGTTCCAATTTTAAAATACTTGGATAATATACAAGGATTGGTTGGCTGCTCAGTATGGATAAGCAGGTGTTCCTTCTGCGGCAGACTGCAAAAATAGCCACAAAGATCCCTCACCCCACCCCGCCCCGCCATTTCTATACATGTGCTTCTTTGCAATGCAACTTAGCACCACTCACGAGTTTGCTCGTTTTTCATGCGCCATCTGTTATGGACCTTAGATGTCAACACAGTCTTGTCCACATCGAATGAAGTGATCTCATTGGTGGAAACCGTGCAGGTCAATCTACGAAAATCTATATAATTGCACAAACCCATAAAGCATTTCAGTTACATTGTATTTTGGTCATTCGAATAGTCTTTGAATGTGCGTAGAGATTCTGTGCAGTACGCAATGTGTTAAATGGGGAGTGATGGAGTCAATACTTCCACCTTGAATCAAATGGTGAAGTCTTTATTTTAATCCCTTTGATTTTGGGCTTAACTATTGTGACTTACTTTGACCAATGGGACAGTAACAAATCGGACATAAGGAGAGACTTGAAAAGGTGCTTGGCCATTGGAACTTGCCCTCTTGGCCAAGTTTCACACAAATGAGACCAAGCCAACAACCAGATATGTAAGGACGTCCATCCTAGACTCCTTAGTCACTGCCAAGCCACTAGCTGACTGTTCAGATCAGCTGGACACGGCAAGGCCAGAAGAAATGGCCACCCATCCCACCGAATAATGAGAAATAAGAAATGTCTGTCATTTAAAGACCTTGGATTTTGGTTACATCTCATGTTGCAAAAGCTAATTGATACAACTTCATCCCATGCTGTCTGCTCCATTTAAATGTCTCCCCAAGTTCCACGTTTTAGGCAAGAAAACCACTTTCCCAGAACTTGGTTAAGGTAAACTCAGAACTCACAGTATGGAAACAGTTCCTTCTTTTGCACTTTTGGGGTAACAGCTGCCAGTGGAAAGAAGGGAGGTTGTACTTGGCAATTTTCAGGGAAAAAAAAACAAACAAAAACATCTTTCACTCTGCCTTGAGCAATGCTTGTGGTAGCACTGATGGAGGACGAAAGAGTCCAGGATGGTGAATGGCAGCAGGTGACATAGCAAGGATTCTCTGACATCGCAGGAAATTCCAGAGTAGAAGATTTGAATATTAGCGTCTGCCTTTCCCAAGACAAACCATTCAAATCCACGCTAGTAGCCACCAAACTCCCTCTAGACCTCTGACGATCCTGTACAAGGGGGCCCAGAGTAGGGAGAGGGTTGGCATGGGTGGCCAATGGGCCTGCTGCTGTACCTGCCACTGAAATAAATCCTGGTAGCTAAGTTCCTCACTCTTGACCATTTGTTTTGACATCTGCTTTCCTGATTGTGCACGCCTTCTACTGCTCCATGAAGAGATCTGGCCTATGACTGTCATATACCCAGGACAAATGCCACCTCTTCTGATTGCCACTAATGACTGCTATTTGGCCAAATCAGTTCCTGTTAGTTCCAGTCTCAGAAGCCCTCTTCTCACACGGCTCCAAGAACCCCCTTACCAGTCTGTCAGAACTGAAACACAAGCTGATCTCCTCTCACCGTCCCTGTCCTGACTCCATCCTGAGCCACGCTGAACTCTGTCTTGGCCACAATCATCCTGAACACTGTGTTTTCTATCTTACTTTCACAAATTTTTCCATATCACATATGCCGTCATGACAAATAAATGTTTACCTCCTTTCTTAGTTTTTTTTTTTTTTTTTTTTTTTTTTTTTTTTTTGCTGTTTGGTATGTGGGTAGCTCCCTGACTGGGACTCGAACCCAGGCCGCAGCGCTGACAGTGCCAATGCCGAAGCCTTAAGCTACTACACCATCAGGGAACTCCCCTTTCTTAGCTCTTTTACTGCCCCAACTTTTGTTTTCTTTATTCGTCCTCATCTGCTTTTAACTGAAGTCACCTTATTTTATTCCATATATCTTTAAGGTTATCATACATCTGTACTGGAACAAAGTGATATATAAATACATGAAGTATTTATGTAATTGTCATTTTTCTTTTACATAAAAGAAAGAATTTCATCTGCCTGTTGTTACATTTATCCTGTGGTTTTTCCCAATCTTTCTGTATAGCATCTTTCTGTATTCTGATTATTCTCAGCCAACATACAACTTAGCTGTCCCGACTTCATGTCATCTGAAAATATGGTATGTATATATACTTCTTCCATCTCTTCATCTAGGTCCATGATAAAAATTGTCAAAAAAGAGAGAAAACTTTGGCACACTACTAGACATCATCCAAACAACTTCAAATCATTCATCAGCTATGAATCTACCCAACATTACAAGATCCAGCCCACATTCCTATGATTATATCATAAGAATCCATCAAATGCCTGAAGAAATGAAGAAAGGGAACATTCCATGTGGGGGCGGGGAAGGAGTAAAATCAGAAATAGAGCAGAGAAACACATGATCTACTTCTGATATGGAGAACATTTTATTGTACTAAAATTTACTGGGGTTCCCTGGTGGTGTAGTGGCTGGGCTTCGGCGCTCTCAACACTGTGGCCTGGGTTCATCTCCCAGCCACGGAACTACCACCAAAAAAAAAAAAAAAATTACGATACATCTATGTAAAAAAATTTTAATTTGTTGCAACAGCTCCACATCTACAAGTGTATGAAAGTTGTACTTGTTTACCTTAATTAAGAAAATCAATTATCCTCTCATCTGTGTTTCTACAGAACTTGATTCATATGTTCTGTTTAGTCCTGGTAATCATTAGGGTGTTTCAACAAAGATTTTTCCTTCTACTCCTTCTGAATGCATTGGTATGGTTTCACTTCCCTGCCTTCTCTGAGGTTTGGTGTGACCATGTGACTTGCTTTGTCCAAAGCAATGCAAGTACATGTGTTATGTATTTTTGGTTGAAGACTTTAAAAACTGATTTATCTCAGCCACGTGCCTGGCAAGTCCACGTTGAGTTGAAGCCTGCGTCGGCCTGCGTCCCTCGGTAACTACCATGAGCACCGCTTCTCTGCTGAACTACACTGAACTTGTGTGTGGAGTGAGAAGGCAGTGGGTGTTGTTCGCAACAGAGCCTATCCTATGCAAAATGGTACAGAGTTTGCCTGTGTGTATGCGTATGAACATGTGTGTCTCCACGCAGATGAGGAAGATGAACATGACTTGGGCAGTGGGGATACAGCAATGAACAAAGTAGATAAATTCCCTGACCTTAGGAAGCTAATAATCCTCTGATTTTTCATTTCATGTGATCCAGAAATTTCATTATCAGTTGTGTTTATAGTGAGTTTTATCTGAGAAAGCCAAACGTGAGATAACTTCCTCTTCCCTTCAGTCACACGGGGATGGGTTAAAGGCACTGTCTTACCCTCTGTGTTGACTGTCTATTCTGAAACATGCTCGTAGAGCAAGGAGTCCTTCCATTCTTCCCTCAGCAATACCCAGGTCTGATGCCATTGGTTCCGCCCACTTTAACCAGCCCCTACGACAGCGGTTCTCAACCTGTGGGTTGCGACCCCTTTGGGGGTTGAACGACCCTTTCACAGGGGTCACCTAAGGCCATCGGAAAACACATATCAGATATTTACATTATGATTCATAACAGTAGCAACATGACAGTTATGAAGCAGCAACAAAAATAACTTTATGGGGGTCACCACACCATGAGGAGCTGTATTACAGGGCCGTGGCCTTAGGAAGGCTGAGGACCACTGCCCTAGGGGAAGCTGACACTACTGGTGTGTGGGCCACACTTCAGGTAGGAAGGGCAGGCTTCCTAGGGCTTCGGCTTGAAAACCCTAACACCCTCTGCCTCCCCAGTTTCTCAGAACAGCTGGGTAAAAGCAGGCTGGGAAGGAGGGTCAGGTCCAATTGTCTGTATTGTGGGTCTTCAGTCGTATTTCCTGTTAGATGTTTGTTTTTACCACTGCCCTGCAAGCATTTTGTTTCTTTTCCTTTAAACTGTATTCATTCTGGTAGCACACCTGAATCAGTATTTTTAAAAAGCTCCCTGTCAGTCTGTGCGCTTCCCACAGTAGAGAACTGCTCAGCATAGGTGCCTCTTCCAAGAATGACAGAAAGTTCTTTCTCAGGAGATAATGTGCTGAGGTCTCGCCAGAGAGAGCCAGCAGTGCCCCTATTGCAGAGAAGAGAGCTGCTTGGCTTTTTAAATTGGGATGGGAGTGCGGCTATTACTCAGGAGTACACAAACCTTCAATAGCATCTACTCCTGTTGTTCTAGGG
Organism: Lyroderma lyra; assembly: GCA_004026885.1. Lineage (NCBI taxonomy): Eukaryota > Metazoa > Chordata > Mammalia > Chiroptera > Megadermatidae > Lyroderma > Lyroderma lyra. Next base: position 134,428 of record PVJL010001088.1, on the reverse strand, counting down.
GGCATTCAATTAAATTCTTGGAGTTCATTACTCTCCCACTGACAGAGGGGCTGTCAAAGCTCTTTCTATACAACGTACCTATATTAGATGAAATCTAAATATTTATTTTCTGTAAACTCATGCACTTTGCTGAACAGAATGTGATCTTTGCTTATATTAAACTCTCAGATTCTGACTGTGATTAACAGTTTTTCATCTCTTTCTCCTCACTGTCACATAATCTCCCATTTGTTCCCAACAGGTCTGGTCTGTGAGTTTACTTTTCTGACATTTAAGCTCTGGGCTTTCAGAGTTTCAATCTTCCCTTTATTTACATCTCCAAGCCTTTAACTGGGTCATAAGAAGTCATGATCCATTTAACAAATGGCACTGGCCACTGCTGGAGATGAGAAAAAGAAGGCGATGAAAAGGTTATTGAAAAATAAGAAAATGTGAGGATTTATCCACAGAAATGAATAAACAGTCCTGATTATCTACAGCAGTGTCATACAAACTACAGCTTGCCACTGGGTTTTGAAATCAGCTTAGTTATTTGCAACCAGCATTCCAAAGGACATAGAAGAGAAAACAGCACTGGTTGGGCACAAAGAAAGGTACTGTTTTATGAAATTCGTTTCATTTATTTGCCTGTGAATGTGTGGTATTTTCATGTGTGAGTGTGGGCTGTGATACAAAACATATGGAAAATTATTCATTTAAATGATCTCAGGTGACATCAGACATTCTAAAAAGTGTTAGAATCACATTTCACCTTGTCTTTCACCTTCCTACTGGCCACCTCCTTCTACTTGGTCTCTGTCCTCCTGAGTACTTCACCCTCCCCCAATAAAGCTGGGATTCATCCAAATCACAGAGTGAAAAACATTAAGGCCGATTTTTCATGAGCCTTTAGATTTCCATCAATCCAGTCCTAAAGTTGGCTCAGACAGCCTTTTGTTTGTCTAGCTAGAGGGCGTATTAAAGCTAACTAAAGACCAGTGAAACTAACTCACAGCCCTCTGATGGAGAAAAAGAATGACCTGTATGGAAAGTTCCACTTAAGTTGTAGAAACAAATGTTTTGAAGGCACAGAAGTATTATACACAGCTCAGGTAATTTCTTTTCAAAACACAGGGGTTTTTGTTCATCACCTCAAATTTTAACAGTAATTAATCTGGCAAAGCAATACTGGGAATTCAACATCTATTTTAATCACTACTTTACCGGATTTTTTTTCTCTTACCCCTGGACGGCTTATCAAATGAAAGCAAAAAGTTTGAAGGAAAAAAGCCAAAGTCAAAACTAAAATGGTAATTCTTGGGAGTGAACAGAGACAGAGAAAAATACATACAAGAGCAACCCCCAAAGGGATAGGAGAACAGAAATTGTGAGAGAAAGAGACCCCACAGGGGAAGAACAAAATACATTCAGACCAGCTTCAAAGAATTCTTCATGGCTGGACATACTAGGAAAAGGTTACAATAACATGTGCTTCTCTCAGTAAAACTTAATACAAAAAGAAAGTAAGCAGAACCCAGGTTTTATATTCACCTGCACCTGTTCTGTATAGAAGGACTTGACAGACACTGGGAATAGAATTCCTTGCAAGCAATAATTTCATTTTGATGGATAAGTTAATGATAAATATAGACATGACTATGACAATCATGTAAGCAATAATAATGTAAAAATTTAATATGAAAGAGTGGTATTTACTAGATTATAGCTATGTAAATTCCAGGTAATAAAATAGAATCGGAATCCCGCTTTCCCCAGATATTCATCCAAGATAGTCACCCATTTAACCTCAGGTCAAAGGAATATTTGGCAAAGCTTGCTAAGCAACGACCTTCAAATGATAAACCAGGTCTCATTTCTTAAAGCAGAATCCCAACTAATTTTCAAGAGCCCTTATATTCAACTCATTACCAGTTTCTCTGGTTAAAAAAGATCAAAATCAAAATTCAAATACCTAATTCTAACATTTTTATGAAATATCTTTTAAAAATAATCATTTTAAATAATCTAAACATTGACTTTCACAAACTAAAATGTAGGCAAAAAAAAAAAATCTCAATTCACAAATAATACTTAACCTTTTTAGGCAACAAATTTGGCAACTACCAAACCATTTATTACCTGAATTTAATCTCTATTCCATGCCACCAGGGCATCCAGTTCAATGTAGTCCAGGAAATATTTACTAAGTATATAATACAGTCATGTTTTACAGTGACAGAACAGTTGTACTCTCACCATAGAAGATTATTGTATTATCATTTGATATAATTTTATACTTATAGAAAATTTTTAAAACTGTAATTTGTATCTTTTCTTTTTCTTGATCAGTCTGCCTAGAGATGTATCAATTCAATTTGGTTGTTATTTTTTCCCCCGAGAGAACCAGCTTTGGGTTTCATTAATTTTTCTCTATTGTTTATCTGTTTTCAGTTTTATTGCTTTCTGTTCTTGTAGTTATTTTTAGTTCCATTTTCATTAACTATTTATTTCCATCCATTTACTTTCAGTTTGTGTGTGTGTCTTAAAATCTGCAGTGAGTTTCCTGAAGACAGCATATGTGAGGGTCTTGTTTCCTTATCTATTCAGCCAACCTAAGTCCTTTGATTGTAACATTTAATTCATTTACATTTAAATTAATTGTTGCTAAGTATGTAGTTATTGCCATTTTATTATTCATATTTTTATCTTTTTTTTCCTCTTTTTTTCTTAAATAAGTCCCTCTAATATTTCTTATAACACTGGTTAGTAGTGATGAACTCCTTTAGTTTTTTCTTTATCTACCCTTCAATTGTAAATGATAGCTTAAGGGGGTAATCTCGGTTGTAGGTCCTTCCTTTTCATCACTTTGGATATTTCGTGCCAGTCCCTTCTGACCTGCCAAGTTTTTGTAGAGAAATCAGCTGACGGTTTTACGTGAGCTCCCTTGTAGGTAACTAACTGCTTTTCTCTTACTGCTTTTAAGCTTCTGCCTTAAGCCTTGGTATTTTAAACATGATGTGTCTTGCTGTGCGCTTCTTTGGGTTCATCTTCTTTGGAACTCTACGCACCGCCTGGGCTTGTATGTTTATTTCCTTTGCCAGGTTAGGGAAGTTTTCCATTATTAATTCCTTCAAATCAATTTCCAATTCCTTGCCTTCTCTCTTCTTTCTCCCTTCTCCTTCTGTTATCTCTGTGATGTGAATGTTGGTATGTTTCTTGTTGTCCCAGAGGCCCTTACACTCTTTTTCATTTTTTTGTATTCTCTTTTCTTTTCGCTCTTCTGATTGGGTGTTTTCTGCTACCTTATCTTCTAAATCACTGATTCAGTCCTCTGCTCCATCCAATCTACTGTTAATGCCCTTTAATGTATTCTTTATTTCAGTTACTTTTGACTAGTTTTTCTTTATGTTGACTATCTTCATTTTTATGTTTTCTCCTTGTTAAAATTATCACTCAGTTTATCTACCCCTCCCCCAAGTTCACTGAGCATCCTTATAACAAGTATTTTGAACTCTGCGTCAACTAGATTGCTTGTCTCCATTTTATTTACTTCTTTTTCTGGAGCTTTGTTCTGTTCTTTTATTTGGGACATGTTTCTCTCCCAATTTTTGCTGATTTCTTGTGTTTATTTCTATGTATTAGGTAGGGCTGCTATATCTCCCAATCATAGTAAAGTGGCTTCATGTAGTAGGTGCTCAGAGGGACCCAGTGGCAGTCTCCCTCATCATTTGAACTGGGTTCTCCAGGTATATCCCTTGGGTTATGTTTGCCTTCCATTGTAGTAGAACTTTGGTTGCTGTTTGCATACTAATGGAAGGGCATGATCCTCAGGCTGACTGGCTGTGAGGACTGGCTATGACTATAGTGGAGGAGCTGTTGTATGGATGCAGAGACTGACCCTATGGAGCAGGGTTCACTTCAGTGGGCTCTGGTGTATTCCAAGTCTGCCCTTTGGGTGTGTCCTTCTTGGAGCCAGCTAGGTGATGATCCATCTGGGTCTGAAGCTGGTCACCAGGCATGCCAGCTCTGGGTCCTCCTGAGAGGGGCTCTACCACAGGCCAAGTTTAGCGGCAACCTGTTCTCTACCCAGAACCATCTAGCATGAGCCCCAAAGCAATCTGCAGATTGCAGCCACCCATCCTGGGCTTGAAGCTGCCTGAGAGAAGCCAGGCCATGAACTGAGGCTGGCTGTCACTAATGTCAGGCTTGGGGCTGCTCAGCAAGATATACAGGAAATGCTGAGGCCCGATGCTGCTTATTTGGAGATTGTGAACCTTTGAGAGATTTTAGGGGAAGTCCACAGCATGAGCCAAAGATAGGCTTAGGTGGGTCTGCAAGCTGGGTGGGGTGGGGTCTCAGGGAATCACCTGGGCAGAGCAGAGTTAGCCAGGTCAATGGAGAGTCAGACATAGTGCCTGTCTGCATATGTACACTAGGAGCGGGGAGCGCTCAATAAAGAAATAATGGTTTCTGCTAGCACTTTCATCTGAGAGAAAGCTGCCCCTCCAGCCCTTGCCCTGAAGCCAGGCAATTCAGTTCCTCTGCAAATATCCTGTAGCCTTCTGAGCTGCTGCCTCAAAGTTGGAACTCAATGAGTGAATTAATCAGTGAGTAAATCCATACATGGGCCCTTTAAGAGAAACACCTGGGACTCCAGCAGCCCTCCATCTCACTCAGCCACAATCTCTGCTGGTTTTCACAGCCAGAAGTTATGGGAACTTCTCTTCCCAGCACTGGAACCTAGTTCCTAAAACTGTGGAGCCTGGTATGGGAATAGGATTCCTCACTCCTCCAAGGGGATCTCTACGGCTGAGATAGTCTTCCTGATTTTTAACGGCCAGAGACGGGTATGGGACCAGAACATTCCACATCTCCACCCCTCCTACCAGTCTCATGGTGGCTTCTTCTGCATGTCCTTAGTTGTAGGACTTCTGTTCAGCTAGACCTCACGGGATTCTCAATAATGTTTGTTCTGTCGTTTAGTTATAATTTTCATGTCGTCATGAGAGAAGGTAAGTGCACCGTTTACCTACTTTTGCACCTTGACCAGAAATTTTTTGTTTTTGTTTCTAGATTCCACATAATTCAGACCACACAGTATTTATCTTTCTTTGTCTTATTTACTTAGCATAATGTCCATAGGGTCCATACATGTTGTCACAAATGCAAGATTCCTTCTTTTTTACACCTGATGGTATTCCATTTATATACAAGGGCTGTCTGCAAAGTATCCAGCCATGTAATATGAAAAATAGAGGCATTTATGGCTGGATTTTTTCCAGACAGCCCCCGTGTCTTGGTTATTGTAAATAATGCTACAATGAACATGGAGGTGCAGTTATCTCTTTAATAATAATGATTTTGTTTCCTTTAATTATATAGCTAGAAATGGAATTGCTGGATCATATGGTAGTTCTATTTTTAATTTGTAGAGGAGTAAGTAATTTTAAATAACAGTTAACAAACCAGTTAAAAGAGAAACTCTGTTTCTCCTCAGCCCTTTCACTTGACCTAATTTGTTTTGTCTTGGGCTCCCTTTGGCTCTCTCCCTTGAAATCAGTGAGCCCAAAGGCCATGATCCTTCCCCTCTCTGTTTTTCCCTCTTCCAATTGGCAAACTAGCCCACGAGGGTAGAATCCTGCACCTTGAAGGATGAGAAACAGGTTTCTGTTACTCAGTCTTAGATAAAGTTACTATCTCCATTTTGGTTTACCGAAAAAAAAGGGGGGTTATTTGACACCCTCGCTGATGCATGTGTCTTTTTCTTATTTGGTTTATAATGACCATTCCTCAAAACCCCAAGAGTTGTAGAGGGGGAAGAATCTGATGAGATGAGGTTAAATAAACAGCGAGGTGGAAAGGAGATCATGGAAGACCTAGGTCAAAAGCAAAGGAAGAAATGGTAACTAAAGAAAAATTCCTCTTGATCAAATTCTATTGATCGGAATTGTGTTTGTCATGGTAAAACACTTCCTTCACGCAATGCAAATATCTGCAGGTTTTCTAAAATAGGTCAGCCAAACCAAGATAATTGGTTTGGCCTATTGCATATGCCAAGCAAGTAATTCTCCCATTTGTATGCAGATCAGAAAAGGAAAAGGTTCCCAAAAGATGACTACATTATTTCCTGAACAGAAAATAAGAAAATACTGTAACAAGATATCTGTATTTTTGTCTGCAGTGCCAGTATTTATTGTTATTATTATTGAGTATATAGCATCAGGCTCAGAAACAAGCTTTCACTCAAAAGCAATAATGCATACTATTTACCTTCATGATACAGGTGCTATCTGTGTCACATAAAAAGCTTTTTGTGATTCTGTTGTAAGTAATATGCTGTTTGTAACAGATGTCAGCTCAAAGCAGAATTGTAAACACTGTATCATAGTACATACTACAGTGTTGATATTCTGGAGTGTTCAAATATGTGATGCAAAGATGGGCAGCAGAAAGATATGAATTGCTCAAAGAAGAAGGAATTTGATTAAAAATATTATTTTGCCATTTTCTAGAAACTTTCAAAATCTGTTTCTCCAAATACATTGGGACTGAACTAATTTAATTCCCACACATTTGACCTGTAAATTTTGAGAACAATGTTATAATTTATATAACATAATCACAAAGAAAAATCTAATAACATCAATCCAATGTATCCGAGAAAATTTTCCATTTTTCAGGAAAATCAATTCAAACTCTAAGACATAAATAGCTCATGCTTTAGCTGAGAAAACAATATGAACAGCAACACACATTTATATTTAGGGCACATACAAAAATTGTACCTTACTATGAAACTACTGATCTTAATCTGATATTCGGGTACATAATTTTTGAAAGGCCTTTCTCACTGCTCAAAAAAATCACAGGAAGAATGGGTCAATTCCTTAATTTATAACTGAATAGTATTCTATTTACATATGTACATACATATATATAAGAAGATACATTATTAATAAACTATGTAAGTAGAGTGTACATGTCACTTTAAGGCTGTATCCTTGCAATCTTGGGATGTAAGGAAAGACTTGACATGATTTATTTGGCTAATTCACACATACACACACACACACACACACACACACGAGGCTATTCAGAAAAAATCCAGACATAAATGCCTCTATTTTTCATATTACATGGCTGGATACTTTCTGGACAGCCCTCATACATGGGTGCATGCACACATGCACACATGCCCGTGCACACACACATATATACCCATGTATATATATATATATGCATATATGTGTGTGTGTGTATATATATATATATATATTCAAAAAATTTTACATTTAAAACATATAATATGTAAGTTATATGCATTACTACTGTACTAATACATATACATTCAAATAGGTGATTATAACATAAAAATTAAATAAGCATTAATTTATATATTTTAATAATTATGGTTGCTTCATATTACTAATAATATCTCAAGGAGAAGTATACGTTTGGGGTTAGGGTTGTCTAAACTGAGATGTAAATTCATTCTATCAACTAGTTTTCTTCATGATTCTCAATGCTTTGGCTTATTCTTTATGAGATCATATAAAGTTATGGCTGTTTTTACTTCACAATGTCATTGAAGAAGTACTTAAACTAGAAGTATAAGTATCAGCATTTCATTTTCTTGTGATGTGTGTAGGTTTGCTTTTATCATCTTGAATCTATAATGTACTCATTTGTGTGTTTGTTTAAATTGATTGTTTTGTAGAACTCATTTAAAGCCATTTGTCCATTTTGTGAAGATCAGTTTAATTAAAAAGAGATAACATAATATGTAATTGCAGTTAACCCAGAACATGTAATATGGTATGCTGAAACCAAGTGGGGGCACTACTGACAAGCCCTCTCAGCTATGCAAAACCCTTCTTCATTCAGCACTTTGCCTAGCTTAGAAGGGAGAGGACCTGTTGACACAGCCCAAATCTACACATGCATATATCAGGTATTAGTAAAAATTAATTCCTTTCTCTCATTTTTTTAATAAAAATCAGTAAACACAGAGACCCTGCAAGATGGTGATGAGAGAGAGGATCCCTGAAACCTCTCCTGGAAAATGCAATTGAACAACTGGGATCCAACATGGGTAACCCTGAGTGGCACAGCCTCAGCTGAGAGAATCACGTATCACAAGAAAACATCTGAAGGTCAGAGAAAGAGGGGTGAACAGGAGAAGAGAGAGGGAGCAGAGCAGAATAGAGACACAGCTGCAAAATGGAAGCCACGACCCCACCAGGAGCCAATGAAGGTAGCTAGGAAGCAATGACTGAGGAGCAACACAATCCCAGGTGGGTAGGGAGCCAAGTGGCAACAAGAGCAGAGGCGAGAGCAGCTGAAACCCTGTGAAAACGTGGGTGAATTGGACCAAGTAGCAGCACACTGGGGCCCTAGCTGGAATATCTGCCCCTGGGTGGGTTAGAGGCTGAACAAAGCATCTGAACTTCCCTGAGTAAGAATAGGGTCCCCAGCATCGTTCACAACCACAGGTCGGCTCTGGGCAAGTTTGAAACTGAGAACTGGCTGACGTGGAAACGCTGAAATACTGAAATATGGTCCTGGGTGAAGCATAGCCTCAGGAAAAGGGAGGAATGCTGAGCTGGTAGCAAGCACTTGGCCCCCACCAGTGTGATCACAACTGTTCCTGGCTTGCCCTGCACTGGCTCCCACTTCCCTGGGCTTCCCTGATGAAGAGACTAGTGTTGTAATGGAGTCAGCAACCAGGGGGAGCTACCACAGGAAACAAAGCCGCCACACCTCCCCCAAATACAGGCAGAGAGGCCAGAGACATTGAGCCTGGCAACTTCCTCTAACTCTCTCTCAAAGCTCGCCAACCCCACTAAACACCACTTAGTGTCTGCTCTACAGTCAGTTGGAAACCAACTGGCTGTAGAACTAAGGAAAACTCCAAAACACATGTACAGCAGTTTTTCCCTACAGTGATCTCAACTGGATCAAAGGAAGAGAAGCCTGCCTTGCAGAAAAGATCCCAGAGATGGGAGTTGGAATAATCAAGACAAAAATATTGAAAGACACTACAGCAATACCAACTGGGAGGAGAGAGAGAGAGGGGGACAGACAGTAAGAAAGAAAGAAAGAGAGAGAGAGAGAGAAGGAGGGAGGCATCTCTATATCTGCCACAGGAAAAGCCCTCATGCCCAGAAAAAGAAATACATCAAATAAAATGAGTACCTTAGGATTCAAAGCTGCTCAGAAAGAAAATTAAAAATCTCCAGGAAAAAAACTTATAGATCTAGAAATATATGATCAAAGTGACACTCAAGTCTGCAGCTCTTAAAACACTCAGAGAACTGAAAAAATGTTGGCAGACTACCCTGACCCAGATAAATGATCTCAGAAAGGCCATCTGAAAAGAAACATTTTAACAAAGTAATTGAAATATTTTTAAAAGTCAAATAGAAATTCAAGAGATAAACAGTGAAATAAAAGAACTGAGAAATGAACTAAGGGAAACAGGGCCAAGCATATGGAGGAAAGAATTAGTGATATGGAGGACTGGAATATGGTAACAACACAGAAAGAAGAAGATAGGGACTTCAGAGTCAAAAGAACTGAAAGAACTCCACAAAAACTATCTGACTCCATTAGAAGAACAATATTAGAATAATAGGAATAGCAGAAGGGGCAGAACAAAACTCTACAGAGAGCTTATTCAAACAAATAGTAGACAATAACTTTCCAAACCTAAGGAAAGATCTAGAACCCCAAACTCAAGAAGAAAATAAGTCTCCAAGCTACCTAGACCCCAGCAGATCTTCTCCAAGGCACATTATACTCAAAAATAAAGAGACAATTCTCAAGGCTACCAGTGGGGGAAAAAAACTACAACCTTTAAAGGAAAGCCCATCAGGCTAGCATCAGACTTCTCAGCAGAAACTCCACAAGCCAGGAGGATGTGGAATCAAATATTCAAAATATTAAAAGAGTGCTTGCTTCAGCAGCACACATACCAAACAGTAAAAGAGAGAAACTTCCAGCCAAGAATAAATTATCCAGGAAAATTATCCTTTAGATATGAAGGAGAAATAAAGACTTTTTCGGACATATAGAAGCTGAGGGCACTCTCCAGCACAAGGCCAACATTTCATAAAATACTAAATGAAATGAAATGAAATACTGAAATGAAAAATTAAATTGTGAATGGTAGGGACAATAAAAAGAAAATTTTTTAAATAGGGAGGAAATAATGGCCATAGAAAATTCTCATATATCTATCATCACCCTAAATATTAATAGACTGAACTCACCAATAAAAAGGCACAGAGTAGCAGACTGGATTAAAAAACAAAACCCATCCATATGCTGTCTCCAAGAGACATACCTTAGCCATAAGGTCAAACAGAGATTCAGAGTGAAAGGGTAGAAAACAATATTCCAAGCAAATGGCATCCAGAGAATAGCAGGAGTAGCCACACTGATATGTGATGAAAGAGACTTCAGGATAAAAAAGGTAAAAGAGAGAAAGATGACATTTCAGAGTGATAAAAGGGACAACATAACAACAAGAAGACATGACACTCATTAATATATATGCCCCCAATCAGAAAGCACCAAAATTTACAAAGCAACAACTAACAGATCTGAAAGGTGAAACTGACAACTACACAATTATAATAGGGGACCTAAACACCCCCTTAACAGTCACGGACAGATCATCCAAACAAAAAATAAATAAGGAAATATCAGCTTTAAATGACACATTATAGCAACTGGACACAATTAACATTTACAGGACATTTCCTCTAACAACAAAAGATTATACCTTCTTTTCTAGTGCACATGAATCATTCTCAAGGACAGACCGTGTACTGAGACACAAAACTAGCCTCAGCAAATTCAAGAAGATTGAAATCATACCAAGTGTATTCTCAGACCACTAAGCTTGAAATTGGAGATCAACTGCAAAAAGAAAGCAGAAAAAAAATCACATATACATAGAAATTAAAGAACTTATTAAAAATTACTGGATCAAAGAATAAATAAAAAAGAGATTAAAAATACATAGAAACTGATGACAATAAAATACAACATAACAAAATTACTGGGACATAACAAAAGCAGTAATAACAGCAAAATTTATATCATTACAGGCCTATCTTCAGAAACAAGAAAAACCACAATAAAAATTAGAGCAAAAATAAAAATTACAGCAGAGCTAAACAAAATTGAGAACAGAAAGACAATAGAAAAAATTAATGCAACAAATAGCTGGTTCTTTGAAAAAAAATCAATAAAATTGACAAACCCCTGGCTAGGCTAGCCAAAGCATGAAAAGAAAGGACACAAATAACCAATATTAGAAATGAAAGGGGGGGGGGGGGGGGGTTCCCTGGTGGCGTAGTGGCTGGGCATCGGTGCTCTCAACGCTGCAGCCTGGGTTCGATCCCTGCTCAGAGAACCCAAAAAAAAAAAAAGTCTTTCTTTAAAAATGAATTAAACTGGAAAAAAAAAAAAGAAATGAAAGGGAAGAAATTATGACTGATACCACAGAAATACCAAGGATTATAAGAAAAGATTATGAAGGGCTTTATATCACTAAATGTAACAACCTAGAAGACATGGACAAGTTCCTAGAAACATATAGTTTACCTAGACTGAACCAAGAAAAACTGATTAATCTAAATAGACCAATCAATAGTAAAGAAATTGAAACAATCATTCAAGACCTCCCCAAATGCAAAAGCCCTGGACGAGATGGTCTCACCAACGAGTTTTACCAAGCATTCAAAGATGAATTAACGCCTATCCTCCTCAGACTCTTCCAAAAATTGAAGGGGAAGCAATACTTCCTAACTCATTCTATGAGGCCAACATTACTCTAATACCAAAGCCTGGCAAAGACAACACAAAGAAAGAAAACTGTAAACCAATATTTCTGATAAACACAGATGCAAAAATTCTAAACAATACATTAGCAAATACAATACAACAATGCATTAAAAAGATTATACACCACGATCAAGATTCATCCCAGGAGCACAAGGATGGTTCAACACATGCAAATCATCAATGTGATACACCACATAAACAAAAGGTAAAAACCATATGATCATATTAACTGATGCAGAAAAAGCATTTGACAAGATACAACATCCATTTATGATCAAAACACTGAATAAATGGGTATAGAAGGAAAGTACCTCAAAATAATCAAAGCCAAATATGACAAACCCTCAGCTAATATCATATTGAATTGGGGAAAGCTGAAGCCCATTCCCCTAAAAGCAGGAACAAGACAGGGATGCCCCCTGTCACCACTGCTATTCAATATAGGACTGGAAGTTCTAGTCACAGCAATCAGGCACGAGAAAAAAATAAAAGGCATCCAAATTGGGAGAGAAGAAGTCAAACTGTCACGATTCTCAGATGACATGATCCTTTATATAGAAAATTCCAAAGATTCCACTAGAAAACTATTAGAAACAATAAACTAATACAGTAAAGTTGCAGGGTACAAAATCAATGTACAAAAATAAATTGCACTTCTATATAGAAACAACAAATCTTTAGAAAACGAAGTGAGAACCTTTTGTGATTTCAACTAAAAGTATAAAATACCTTGGAATTAACTTAACAAAGAACATGACAGACTTATACACTGAAACCTATAAGACACTATTAAAATAAATTGAAGACACAAAGAATTGAAAAGATATTCCATGTTTCATGGATAGAAAGATTTAACATTGTTAAAATGGCCATATTACCCAAAGCATTTTACAGATTTAATACAATTCCCATCAAAATCCCACAAACATACTTTAATGAAATAGATAAAAAAATTTGATCAGATTTGTATGGAACCACAAAAGACCTTGAATACTCAAAGCAATGCTACATAAAAAGAATAAGGCTGGTGGCATTACATTCCCTGACTTCAATTTATATTACAAAGCATCAATAATCAAAACAGCTTGGTATTGGCAGAAAAACAGAAATATAGACGAATGGAATAGAACTGAAAACCCAGAAATAAATCCACAAATACATGGATAATTTTTTATAAAGGATCAAAAAATATACAATGAAGAAAAGAAAGTCTTTTCAGTAGACAGTGACAGGAAAATTGAAAAACCACTTGCAAAAGAATGAATCTGAACTGTGAACTGTCACCATATACTAAAATTAATTCAAAATGTATTCAAGACCTCCACATCAGACCCAAAACAATAAACTGTATACAAGGAAACATTAGTATAAATTTATAGACCTTGGGCTCAAGGAGGACTTCATGAACCTGACTTTAAAGGCAAGGGAAGTAAATGCAAAAATAAATGAATGGGACTATATCAAACTAAAAAGCTTCTGCACAGCAAAAGAAACCATCAACAAAGCAGAGACAGCCAACCAAATGGAAACAATATTTGCAAACAATGTATCTGATAAGGGTCTAAAATCTAAAATATATAAAGAACTAATATGACTGAACAACAAAAAAACAACCTAAATAAAAAGTGCGCAGAGAACCTGAACAAATACTTCACCCATGAAAACATATGTATGGCCAGCAGACATATGAAAAAATGCTCATCCTCATTAGCTATCAGGGAAATGCAAACCAAAACCACAATGAGATACCACCTCACACCTGTGAGAATGGCTATTATCAACAAGACAAGGAATAACAAGTGCTGGAGAGGATGTGGAGAAAAAGGAACTCTGGTACACTGCTGGTGGGAGTGCAAACTGGTACAACCACTGTGGCAGGCAGTGTGGGGGTTCCTTAGAAAATTGGGAATGGAGCTACCATTTGACCCAACAATCCCCCTTCTGGGGATCTACCCAAAAGGCTTAAAAACCTTTGTCTGCAAAGACTTATGTACCCCAATGTTCATCGCAGCGCTGTTCATAGTGGCCAAAACATGAAACAACCAAAGTGCCCTGCGACAGATGACTGGATAAAGAAGCTGTGGTACATATACACAATGGAATATTACTCAGCTGTAAGAAAAGATGAAATATTGCCATTTGCAACAAAATGGATGGACCTGGAGATCATCATGCTTAGTGAAATAAGCCAGACAGAAAAAACTAAGAACCATATGACTTCACTCAATATTAAACTGAAAGCAACAAAGAAACAAAAACTCATGGACACGGTCAATAAATAGTTTATTGGTTACCTGAGGGCAAGAGGGGAGGGGGTGGGAGAGGAGAGAGAAGGGGGAGTCAAATATATGGTAATAGAAGGAGAACTGACTCTGGGTAGTAAACGCACAATGCAACACCTAAACAATGCACTGTAGAGCTGTACACTTGGAACCTATGTGACTTTGCTAACCAATGTCACCCCAATAAATTTAACAATAAAAAATCAGTAAACAGAAGTTATAATATTTTTCTCTTGAACCTTATTGAATTGTCTTGGTCATCCTACGGGGGTTCTCCCATATTCCGTGGCCACCCTTCATTCCAAAACTGCAGCTGTGTATTCAGGTAAGTCAGGAATTAAATCCAGATCTGCTGTCCTAACCCATTTCAGAGTTTCAAAAGCAAAGTTTCCTGAGTAGTTTCGGGAAGATAAATACTGGAATTTTGTTTAGTGAGACCAGTCTCAGAAAGATGGGGGCAGGCCTGCTCTGTGAGACAGTGATGTCCTTCTCTGAGGAAACTGCACCCTCCTGCTGGATCATGAATTTAAAGGTTAACCTGACACGCACAGAGGGAAAAAAGGCTGGGGAGTAGTGAAGGGAAGCTCTTTTCTCCAGGCTTCAAGTCCCACGTGGAAGGATATCCACTAGTAACATTCTTGACTAAGAGGAGTGAATTGGGTAAATTAGAGCACAGAAGCTGATGCTTATCACTCAGCCTGTTACTTTCTCTTGGGTACGTGCCTGGCATGCAAATGAGACTTTCATGGGTAGGAGTCAGTTTCTTCTCCTACTGGGGAATATATCAGAGGGGGCTTTCCTTATGCACAGCAAAGGGGAGCTTGGAGTTTGTGCTTTCTAAGAGGAAGATGACACTTGAAGGGAAGGAACATAGACAACCCTGCATTAAATAACAACCCATAATCTCCTCAATCCAACACAATCATATTAATAGCTCATTTCTTGCTTACACAAACTCTACTGTAGATTTTGACAATTCTGCCATGTAGCTCTCTGCATGTGGTAATGTGTGATCTGGGCCCACCTACCCTGTGGGTCCATCAATCACCACAACACAAGGCCCCGTGTTCATTGCAACAGAGAGAAATAACGCACTTCCATCCTTCAAACTAAAAGGGTAATTGCACTTCTGTTCACAGTACTTTGACTGTCACAGGGCATTTTGAAACAGGCCATACCTATAAGACTATTACCTATTAAACTTTTATCACCATCATCACTATTATCTTATGACATGCACTGTAGACATTCTCAGCACTCATATCATTCTTCTCAGGTGATAAATGTATTTCCTCATCAATACCACTGTTTTAAAATGACATATCCAAGGATTCTTCTACATCCATTGCCAACATGGTATGATTTCTGCATTGCTACATTGCCTGCTCACATACAGATTTTGCACTGGCCTGGCACACTCAAGATGCCCCACTATTCAGAACCCTTTTAAAGGAAGGTATTGATAAAATGCCAATATATTGACTTGGAAAAGCAGAGTTTCACACTGAGATTTTAATACAAAGTGAAGTGGTCCTAACAGAGATCAGGTCTGTGTGGTGTTTCTAGATGCCACTTCTGACACCTAATGTGTGTGTTTTTCTTTTCCTAAAACCAACCAATTTTCCCATTTTCTAAGTCAGGTATGTTTTTAAGCAATTCAATTTAATTAAATTCAGTTCAGTTCACATCCATTCAATTAGTTGAATTCTCACATCCAGAGTTAGTAGAGATCCCCACAGGTTAAGGACTCAGTCCCACAAGACTGCCGCCAGTTCAGACACCAGACTCAAATGAGGTCTACCCAGGCTTCCCACACTTCTGTCTGGCCAACTACAAATTTGAGCAAGTTTGTCCAACCTGTGGCCCATAGGCCTCATTTGGCTCAGGACATCTTTGAATGTGGCCCAATACAAATTTGTAAACCTTCTTAAAACATTATGAAAATTATGCATGGACCTTTTTGTTTACCTCATCAGCTATTGTTAGTGTTAGTGTATTTTATGTGTGGCCCAAGACAATTCTTCCAATGCGGCTCAGGAAAGCCAAAAGGTTGGACACCCTTGAACTTGCTAGAACTCACAGAACTCTATAAAGTACTAAACTTACTAGACAGTTTATTATAAAAATGCAAATGAACAGCCAGATGAAAAGGCATGTAGGGTGAGGTCCAAAAGGGTTCCAAGTTCAGAAACCTCTGTCCACCTGGAGGCAGGATATGCACCCCCTACCAGCATATGGATGTGTTCACACTCTTGGGAACTCTCTGAACTTTATTGTTTAGAAGTTTTTACAAAAGTTTCTTTATATAGGTATGATTGATTAAGACACTGGCCACTGATAATTAAACTCAATCTCCAGTACCATTCCTCTCCATAGAGGTCTGGGGTAGACTAGAAGTTCCAACTGTCTAATGATAGCTTGGTATTTTCTGGCAGCCAACCCCTATCTAAAACTATCTAGTCCCTTCCTCTCACCCCTTCCTCCCCCAATTCCCCCATCTCCCACCAGGAATCAACTCATTAGCATAAAAAAGACACTCATCACTCAGAAGATTCCAAGTGTTTTAGAAGCTCTGTGCTAGAAACCAAAGAGAAAGACCAAATATATTTTTATTATTATTATAATACAGGATCTAAAGGCAGTATGCCAAGGGAGAAAACTCCAGAGCACAGAGTGCTGCCCACCAGACATGAGAGAAGACAGACGACGTGTACCACAGTGTGGACTGCTGAAGTGCTTGAGAACCATGGAATTTTGCCAGCAAGGGCTAGACAGGCAAAGGGGGTGACTGATAGATGAATGCAAAAAGGACATCTTACCAAAAGCTGCCTAGAAAGAGAAGTTGTGGCTCTAATCCTTTCTTGAACAATAATTAGCCATGTGTTCTATAAAACATCAGAACTGAATATAGCAGAACTGAAAATTCCATTTATGTAAAACACCACAGGTCCTTTAGGGAATTTTATTCTAATGTTGTATGCACTTATTTCCTCAAAACCAAAAACCTACCCAGAATAGAGAAGTTGCGGTTCTAATCCTTTCTTAAACAATAATTAGCCATGTGTTCTATAATCAGAATTGAATATAGCACTTACTTATTTTTGTTCCTCCAGGAAAAAGTACAGTTGCTAAGAGTCAAGTTGATCAGTAATATTAAGAGAATGTGCTAGCTCACTTGCAAAGAATTAAGTCATAAGCACATGCAAGGTAAGATTACTATCTCAGACATTATTAAGATTGGGCTCTGGTAGAAGTCTCCCCATTACTATTAATAGATACTTAACCATGAGCAAGTTATTTAAACTCTTGTTCATTTTACATTTATGTTAATTTTGTTGGTTTAAAATTTTCCTTTCCATGAGTAGCTTCGGAGCTGAAAAAAATCAATAACTTTGTTTTTCCTATGATTCTTTAGAATTTTAGTAGTTAGTTATCTAGTTCATAAAAAGCATTCTGTGTCCTCCCTGGATGACTCTATTCTGATAAAAATCCTCTGAATAGAGAATTTCAGAAATGGAATCTTGCAATTATAAAACACATTTTCTCCTAACATATACCATCTTAAATTGTGCCATGCATCTCTTACAGCTAAAGAAATGTTTACTCAGCAAATATCTTCTTACTTACAAGACATTGTGTTGGGTGTCATGGAGCTATCAAGATGGACAAGATTCATTCAAGGGCAATGTGGAGTGGTGAACGAAATTGAGGGTCAAAGTGAACTGTTAACAAGGCAGAATGGGCTACTAACTGACTGCAAGAGAAGTACCAAGATGTGTGTGCACGGAAGAAGGTGTGATTGATTCTTACTTAGAGAGTGAGAGAGAGCTTCAGAAAGATGGGGCTTTGGAGCCACCTTGAAGGGTGGGAAGGAAAAGACATTATTGGCACTGCTCGAAAAGGGTGCCCCTGTGCACAAAGGCCTGGAAAGCAGGTAAAAGGGAAAGGTGAGCAGTCTCACCTGCTAGGTTAACTCAGGACACGGAAGTGGAGCCAGAACTTTAAAAGTTAACTGAGGCTCCCTTATGGAACACTCTAGGAGCTTCACCCTATTCTGCAGGTCCTGGAAAGTTGTTCCAAATGTTGAGAGTAACAGAGTGACATGGGGAGCCATATTCATTTGAGGTTCTAAGGGTGGAAGCTACAACCAAACAGACCTCAGCTTGTGCCCCAGCTCTGGTCTGCTGATGATATACTTAACTTCTCCAGGTCTTGATTTCTTCATCTACATAATGGAAATAATGGCACCTAATCATAGGGTTTTTATGAGATGTTAATTAATGGGAGACATGTAAAAATAAATTAGTACAGTGGCTCCTAGAGGGTACATACTGAATAGATGATGAGGATGGTGGTAATTATTATGATGATATAAGAGTAGGATAAAAAGAGAAAAGCTTGTTGGTAACAAGGGTAATGTTTGAATTCATTTTTATGTCGCAGAACCTAGTATAGAGCCTGGTATGTTATAGGCACGCAAACTATTTCTTGAATTTGACTAAAGAACAAATTTATCCCAGGGAACCATAAGTATATTGTTTCATATCTTCACCAGTCTTGGAGGAATAAGGGGGAAACAAATGTGAGTAGTAGGAAGCAGCCTGAAGAAGAAAAATATAGACTGGATAATTTGGAGTACTTATTAGAAAAAAATCTGTATGATGAGAATAATTACTAATTATGCCACCCAAATTTATTATCTTTCTATCACAATTAGGGGGGAAATGTCAAGGTCAGTGAAAACCACAAAGCTGACATGGAAAACCTGGCACCCTTGAGAGGTAACTGGGATGTTCTTACTGGGTTCCCTCTCATTAGATTTGATGTAATTGTTTTTAAAACGTCAAGACATAATGACAAGTATATATTTCAATAAAACCCTGATGCAATAATCAAAAGGGCATTTAAAATTCACTGTACAATTATGATCCCATTAAATCTAAGTTAACTGCTCATTTGAGTCACTAACTCTAATCTGTTACCATGCAATACACACACAGCATGTTTCCATCATGACTGAATCATAACCAGACTTCACTCAGGACTCTGGGAACCAAAGTTCTGCAAAAACATTTTAACACGGTCCGTGTGATGTATACATGCAGTAACAATTTACCTACAGACTCACTGGGAGTCTAGTGCTCATATTGTCACATCAGATGGAAAAAGGGCAAGACCATTTGATGCAGGCAAGCAACAGGCAGCCTGATACTTGCTGCTCCCTCTTCCTACTTAATCGAGACAAGGGGGAATTCGAAAGTATGGCATGACTTTGCACTCAAAAACCTGACTTCAAAACACCTCATTTTGTTGTGGACAACTTCTGAAGGATCAACCAAGATGATCCCTAATTTGCATTCCTCCACCCACCACAATGAAAAAAACTTCAAAAGAGTCCAAAATGGGCTTGGCCTCACAGCATTCAAAACATTCTGCATAAAGGGTCTTAAGAGGAAATAGCTTTGAAAAGACAGACATCAAGGGTTCCTGGGGCAGGCCAGAAAAGAAAAGATTCTGTGGGGTGGCAGCTGGTCCATCCAGCTGCAGAGGTAGTGGCATGATGGATGGCTTCCACTGGAGATAATAGACGACCGTGAGGGACAGGTCTTTGTCCCCAGGTTCCTGCACCATCTCCTTTGACCTGCCCCACTGACCTGTGTGCTTGTGCACATGGCAGCGACGCCCTAGCCTTCTCTTCAAGTTAAGGCCCAGAAGAATGGCTCATGCAAAGGGCCCACTGCCTGCTGCACCCCTCCCACCTCTACCCTTTCCACACAGTCTGGTCAGATGGTGACAGGGTTGGAAGTGGAATCCTGGACTATACAGGACAAGGACTCCAATCTGCGAACTCGGTCAAGGATTAGCACAAATCAATTGCACAGAATGATAAGAGCTGAGGGATTGGGGAGGGCTCTTGTTTTTCTCCAGAAGAGAGAGTAAATAATCACACCCTGGTGGTTACTTAAGACATAATTAATTTGTGTTCCCAGGGACATTTTCCAATGCAAAGTAGAAAGAAAGATCTAAGAATCTGGTGAGAAGCAGCAACTTCCTCCCACAACTGCAGATTTCTGGACAGTTCTGTGGGTATGAAGGGCAGGCCTGAGCCCGAGGTGTCACTGTGCACCTCACCCACTCTAGCCCCACGATCCGTGTCCATAAAACGTGTTCATACCTCCTACCCTTCCTAGTCATGAGAACCTCACTGGAACAAGTGACCTTTAACACATTGTGGAGAAGGAAAAACACTGATCTTACTTATATACAGAATATTGAGAAGTTAAATTCGTAGAAGCAGATAATAGAATGGTGGCTACCAGGAAACAGGAGCAGAGGGGTGGGGGAAAATGGGGAGATATTGATCAAAGGTGACAAATTTTTTGTTATGTAAGCTGAACAAATTCTAGAGAGCTAATGTATCTATGATGACTACAGTTAATAATATCACATTGTACATTAGAAATTTGCTAAGGGTAGATTTCAGGTGTTCTTACTACAGAAAAAGAAGAAAATGGCAGCTATGTGAAAGGGTGAATACATTATTTACCTTGACTGTAATAATCATTTCATTATGCATATCATGATGATACCCATTAAAATATGTTAATTTATTTTTTAATTATTAAATCAATTTTTTCCAATACAGTACTTTCGTTGGCTATATTCTTCACACTGCATTTTTTTAAATAAAGTAAATGTAATTTTTAAAAAAACATTGTAAGAATACAAGTGTCATCATCCAATGACTTAACAATGCACAACGTTTCACAAAATATTGCAATCATCATGAACACGAACCTTTGGTAATAATAATAGCTACAATTTACCACATACCTACCTCGTGTCAGACAACGTGAGAAGCACTAAACTCAAGCATCACTAAGCCTCATAACTGTGCAAAAGTGTGATTATTAATCTTGTTTTACACATGAGAAAACGTAGACTCACGGGTGTTAACTAACCTGCCTCAGGTCACACAACCCGTAAACAGGTGAATTAGGTTTGAACTTGTTCATCTGCCTGAAAGCCTCCACTCCTCTCACCGTGTGTACGGTCTGTGTCAGCTCCGGAGGCCCAAGTTCAGGTCGACACGGAGCACGAAGACCTTTCCCCCCCAGGTACCTGAACAGTGTCATAACGCCGTGATAAGCCCCCCCCCCCCCCGACACACGGACCCCTTCCCCCCAGTCCCACGCCTTCATCTCAGTGACTGTGGGTCCTTCTCACAGCACAGACGGGCCCTCTCGGCTTACAGCTACCACGTCCAAGACACGCACATCGCCCGTGCGCACCCCACCCCCCAGCAGCGTAGCCGGTGCCTTGACCTTACTCAGTCACTCCGTGGAGACACCGCTCTTCTCTCGTCCTCGTCTTCCACTCCTACGCGCACACCCGAGTTCAGGCCTTTATCATAAAGTTGACCTTGGAACAACACAGGCTTGAACTGCGTGGGTCCACTTACAAGCGGATTTTCCTCATAAACACAGTCGGCCTTCAGGTTTTGCACTCGCAGATTCGACCAACCCCGACACAGGCTACAAACAGTATTTTTCCATTCGCGACCGCAGATTCCGTACCGCGGATTCCCATATACTACTATTTTGCATCTGCAATTGGCTGACTCTGCGTATGGGAAGGACCGACTATATAGTGAATCAGTTATATGTGGATTATCGAGGGCCAATTGTATTCTATGTGTATTGTTACCATAACAGTCTGTCCTATTTATCCTAAAAATAGGTCTAACATTACTTCCTAAAGTAGGGCTGGGACCCTGTCATTACCTTGCTCAGAAAATAGTCATTCCCTGTTATCCCACAGTGAACCCTACACTTTTTTAATGAGTATCCAAGACCCTCCTTGATTTGACATGCACCTACATTCTGAGATGCCATCCCCAGTTTTCCCCATCGCACACATTAATCTACTACCGGAACCAGCTAGTCAGAGTTCAACCGGGCAGGATTTTCTAGGACAAAGACTGGATACCAGACAGATACGCTGTATCTGAGTGGAGTCTGGCAGCCGTAACTGCAGCCATCTGGGCTGGCAAGTGGCCTGAAGCAGAGAGAGGGGTCTTGCCAAAACCCTCACACCAGATACAGACCCATGCTCCATACCTGCTAAAAGCAAGGTACATTCATGGGTCTGGGGAAATTTGAACACCAGACAGGATAGAAGCCAGACAGAGGGGAACAAGACCGAAAGACGAGACAGGAAATGCTTTTCAAGGTGGGAGCTGGAGCACAAAGAACCAGGTGAGAGCCCAGGATTTCTAATAAGAATGGCAAGGCAGAGCTGAAGCCTCAGCAAGACTGGCAGACAGAGGTAGAGCTGACAGGTAGCTTGCCTGGGTACCTTAAATTTTCCTTCACTGAGTGGTGTGGTGTCGTACGCTTGTTTAGTATAATCCCTTAGGTTTAAGCTACTGTCGTCGATTACAGACGTATTCAGCGCCCCGTCCCCACATTGGAGGTGGAGGATACGTGAGCGGAGAATCAAAACCTGACAGGGCAGCGGTTGATTCCTTCCACGATAAGAGCAACAGCGTTTCCCCTGCTTTTTGTTTCTACCATATTAAAAATTTTGAAAAATGTACTATATCCCAGAAAATATAGAACTGAAAAGCAAGTTTAATCATTTGTGTAGTTGATTTCATTTATTATTATGTTTCATGGTTTCTGAGGTTCCTGGAATTACATATTTTTATTAGGATATTACATTTTGATGGGGAGGGGGGATTAGAGAAGGGATATTATAGACTAAAGGAAGATACCGGGTTATTTGTACCTCTCCCCTCACCCACCACACTACGTAACTGGTAAAACAGTTGTTCTCATTTGAGAATCTGGTTTCAGTCACTCTCAACACTTTCTTTTGTGATTTTCACAAACCCCAGGGTTACAGAGTCCCATAGTCATGGCTATATACAACGTCCTGGGCTTGCGGTATTAGACATGATTGTTTTGTTTGGTGTTCTAGTGTGCAACCTGAACAAAACTTGGTAAGCCCAGAGAGGCAAAACCTCCTCTAACAGAACCAATCCCCGAAGAAGACTTAATTCTGTCTGCTGTGATACAAGCACTCCAATAATGCCACAAAGGAAGAGACAGGTCGAAAGCGTATTTTTCCAGAACTAATGTAAATTAGAACATTTTCTAAGACTGTTCAGCCAGGAGTAATTTTCCAGTTTACTTATCATATAACCAGGGGACAAGCTCCCACATCACAGTGCAATACACATGAAAACCCCTCGTAATTTCTCTTGGGTTTTCACGTTTATTCGCTTCTTGTCTGGAAGATCATCAGTGTGGGGCTCATTCTAAACACGCTAGAGGGAGCATATCCAAAGCTAACCCTGGTACATAGTGGGTGCTTGCCAAGAATCTGTTGATTACCATGTGAAAATTGAATTGTCCTTCTGGTCACTCTACTCTCAAATACCCAGCAGATGCTTTCAAAATTTTAGCCACTCCAGCAGATCCAGAATTCTGCCAATATGTAGCTTCTCCTTCCAAATTGGCATAAATGCAAAATAAAGATTTGGGTCCATCTGAAAGGATTTTGAAAAAGTAAATGAAGTCTTTTACTTCATTCCTTCAAGATGTATTTATTGTTTAGTATTTATCAGGCTCATGGCCTCCATCATCATTTAAACAGCCTTCCTGTATTTGGAGAATGTGTTTTTCATTATGAGTCCTGCCTCTCCGCACTGGAAAGTAGAGACACATCTTTCCCAGTCTTGGACTTCAAAATCAGATGCACTCCCAAGGGATGTCCACATAAAAAGAGATGGAAGAATGCTTTCCCAGCCATTGGTAGTCAAGGAGACACTGTGATAAGTGATAACAGTGGCAGAGGCCCTGCGCCCAGCATCAGGCTCAATGGTGGAGAAAGTCAGGTCTAACGAGCCTCATGGGGGTGGGGTTTGGGGCATTGCTCCTGATTGAGTGGTCTCCCAGCCTAACATTGGCCCTCCCATAGATTCTGTGACACTTGAATTAATATATTTCATTCGTACATCATCTGCTTAGACTAGCTAAAGAAGGTTCTGAAGTTACCTACTAAGAACGCTAACTGCAATGTCTACATCGTGATAAACTCCAAAGTAGGTATGGAGAGACGAAGATAAATAAGACATGAACACAGCTTCCAAGATTCCACAACCTAGAGACAGAAAGAGACTCAAGTCCGTCAGGATAGCCCAGTGCAATCAGAGTGAAATGGGCACACAAGTAAACTCAGGACACAACAGAACAGAGGGAAGGGAGCATGCATGGGAGGGTGCACACCCCTGTGTGCCTTAGCAAGGGGGCCTACAGACCCTCAAGCCGTGTCTGTACCAAAGCCTCCGTCCCCCCAGGATGTCTGGGACTACAGATACTACAATCCTATCTAGTAGGGTTATAAATAATTTACAAGCCCAGCCCGCGTACACAGAGCTACAACCTCGACTGTTGGACGTCTGTCTGTCTCTCTGCTAATCAGATCTGGGTGGTGAACTTTCCTCATATGAGTAGTAGACAATCTGTGGCCATGAGGACAATATAGCCACAGGGAACTCTAGTAGCTTAGGCATTGGGGGAGAGGGAGTTAATACTACGAATCGTTGTTGAGGGGTGAGACCAGCCCCTGAAAGCAGCAACCTTTCAATACCTTTCCCTCAGGGTCTGACTATCAACGTTGCAATTGTGTTTCATGTGCTTTTTTTTTTAACATTTTTTATTTATAGTCACATAGGTTGTATGGCCAGTACAGCAAGGAGCCAGGAGATAACCAAAAACTGGAATCCAGAGATGAAGGCCAGAAATTATAGGCAGAGCAAGAAATGTGGATGTGAAGGGGCTGGGCAGATGGGCAGAAGTCCATCTGTGTGCATAAAGCAGAAATTCATTTCTCTTTGTTGCTTGCAGTTTGATATTCCACATATGAGTGAAGTCTTATGGGCATGAGGAAGAAATTTAAAGGTGGGGAGCTGGTGAGGTCCTCAAAGTTGATATGCTCAGAGCAAACTCCCCATACCTGTACAGCCCATCATCTCTGCCTCCTTCTTCTCCCCAGGTTGGATCCTCCTCCACACTGCCCACAGGTACACTTCTGGGCCTGCAGAGAGATCTGTCATTGTGCACCATAGCAGCGTGGGACTCCTGAAGTGCTCAGGTGCCCGAAAGCCTAGCTCCACCCACAGAATTGATGTCCTGAACCACAACTGAGCCGTTTTGGACACTACACCCAGCAAACCTCAGCTGCAGCAGCCTCCTAACTGTGACTTGTGCCCTAGAGTGCTCTCTCCTAGAGGAGAGAGGGGCCTTCCAAAGCGAGGCCCCTCCTAAGCCAGACATCAGGTTCCTTTAGGTCGTACAGCTGGCTGAAGGGGAAAATAACACAGCATCACGGTGAGAACATCGGAGGCATCACTTCCCTTTCACTTCTCTTTCAAGCCCTTCTGACATCAAAGAAGCAGCCTCAGCTCAGTGCTGGTGTGTCTGCAACACCTCCCTCACGTTTGTCAACCTTGCTTTGTAACAAGACAACCAGTGTCAAGCTCAGGGCGTCCACCAGCAACAATAACTATAAGGTAATAATGTCTTGTTTTCATTGTATTTACACAATGGATACAAAGGTATACATGCCTTTATTATTATCTACAGAAGACTCTCAGTTAACCACAACCCATGCCAGATAAACATAGTATTGTTTCTTTGATTTTTTTTGCCAGTTGCTTGAGAGTACTTGTTGCTTGAGATTGGGTTAATGGAGAGTCTACCATATTTACATTTATCGTAATGATACTGATATTAATTTGCCCTTTAATTTTTCAATACCTTTTTAAAAATAAATGAAAGTAACATAGGAAGAGCAAGTAAACTGTTTAAAAATTAGAAAGACATAGATATGGCAGAAAATGTAACAGAGTAACTGAAGTTTGGGGAGCATGCCCTTGCTGTGTGGCTCCGCATGCTAATGCTCCCTGCTCTAGTACCAGCTCAGTCCCGGGGGTGGGGGAGGAGGACCCATCCTGGGGCAGCCAGCCAAAGTCAGGGCACTTTAAATCATTGGTATTTGATTCTTTTCTCTTTTTTAAATTGTTTTATCAAGTTTGTCTTTCACCCCATTTCCCCATTAAGGGGCAAACTGCTCGAGGGCGAATGCAATGTCACTGCTTTCTTTCCAACTTGCTTGCAGCTGCCAGTGTCTGTATTAGGCGCACAGTGGGCACTCGATAAACGCTGCTGCTCAACACTCAACACTCAGGCAACACCAGCATCCCAGCTCGCACCAGAAACTGGAAAAATAGGTCATTTATTTGGCAAAGGCAACAGGATTCATCAGGACAGGGTCTGTGAATGCTGGAAATTAACAAGAACTGAAAAAAAAGAAAGAAAGAAAGAAAACATAAACAGGCTTTTTGAAAAATTACTTTGTTGCAAAGATGCCAGAATGTCTGGAAATGGCTAAAACCTTGGGGATTTTCCATAGATTAGTCATGTGATTTAAATAATTAGAACTGATGGCCCAGTATGAGATTGCCCTCCGTGAAATATGAGCAAGTTTCAGGCGAAGTTTAGTCATGTGTAAAGAAAAGAAGCTCCTCATTCTGGCAGGCAGGAATTAAAAGATGGAAGAAATCAAGAAAGAACCTGCAGCCTGGAGAGGAAAGCAAATGCATGCGTTATATGGGCTGGGGCTAGAGAAAGGTGTGCAGAAAACTCAGGCAATGTGGGGAATATGTTTGCAATTTTACAGAAAGCGTCAGTTTTTATTGTAGGCATTTGGGGTATTTGTCTTAACAACATTCTAAGTGAAAGCCTTCTCTTCTATAATAGAATTTCTTTCCATTTTTAGGAAGTCAAAAATGAAAAACAAGCAAAAGCAAGAGAATCTGATTTCCTATAATCAGGTTTTGTTTCTAGTCACTTATAAATGCAAAATCACGGGGCCTTATAGACACCAGAAGGCATATGTTGATCATGGCAATGAAATGAAAATAAAATAAAATCTTAGAAAACCATTCATAAATATTGACCTTCCCCTTTTTCCTGCCTTCAGCTCCTACAGAAAACTTCACTCATGTGTGCCCACAAACACACAGACACACACCCACACATCCAGGGAGCACTAACCACACGGGCTTTCCGAGGCTGTGCAAGACAGACTATGAACCGACCTGTTTTCTAGATAGAACACATTTGTTCAATAAATGCATCACCCCTGGAAGGAAGTCCGTGGAATTTGACACTGCTGCCAAAAATGCCCCAGCTCAGGAGTGGTCAGGAATACCACGTGGTTTCAAGTAGCCCACTGGAGGCTGGGAGCTATCTGAGGTCCTTTGACAAAAGCCATCAGAATTAGGTGCCGTGCAAGTTTAACCCAGGCTATGGGCTCAATGACAGGACTTCCCAGGGTCTCTTCCACTTTGTCAATTCAACCTAAGCCGTGGGCCTCCCAGCCTTCTTCGCATGTCTTTTGTCCAGAATATCATCAAGAAGCGCTGGTCAGTCTTTAGTTTCATGAACACTCCCCACTTTTTCTTGTTCCTGAAATAGCAAGTATATGACTCCTACTTCCCCTTTACACATGTTTGACGCTTCATCATCACCAGCTATAAACTGAAGTCATCCCACCCTTTGTTCCTCTCATGTTTACATCTCCTTAAGACCTCCTGTCTGCCTATTTCCAGGACATGAAGCTAATTTTGCACCCTTATCCCACGAAAGCCACATGCTTTCTCCTATACTACCTGTCAATCAGTTCTCCCTGCACCAGGAATAGCTATCAGTTGTGCAAATTGGGTCAGACCTGGGGTTCGAGTCTTCCCTCATTTTCCTGGCCAGACCTCCTCCTCCTCCTCCTCCTCCTCCTCCTCCACTTTGCCTCCTTCTTTCTAGAGGTTCTCCTGCCTCTACAGCACACCCAAGCTCTGTTCATGCTTTCATACACTCGTGAGGGAAGATTATCCTTGCCCGGCAGAAGCCTACACTAAACCTTTACAACTTTTTCCACTTTTCCCAGAATGTACCTTTAATCCCTTTTTCTACATAGGGCCAATATTCATCCAGAATCACTTATTCAAATAAGAAAATAAATTAGGGGTGATACTTTAAAAAAAATATTTTTTGGAATTTGATTGCCCCTATAGAGGGGTCACTGGAAGGGTTGAAGGGAATATCACTATTCTTGATACTTACATTCATGTTTATGTACATCGAGTGCCATGGAAATAGTGGGGCTTTATAGTCAACCAGACCTGGGTTTGAATCCTAGCTCCACCAAGAATTTCAGGCACCATCACTGACCCTTTTAAGCTTCAACTATCTGATTTGAACAAAACAATAGAGATGATAGGAGCTACTTCAGTGTTTTGGTACAAAAATAAAATGAAATAAGGTTCTTTGCACATGTCTGGATTATATAAGCACTCAATAAATGCTAGTGAATTTTTAAAATTATCATTTATTATTATTATTATTATTAATTACAACTAGTATTAGTAACAGTATTGCTATTATTTGAAGCCAGAAGACCTGGTTTCCAAACTAGTCTCGAGAACAACTTATTTTCCTAGAATAAATCTTTGAATGTAATTTTCTCCTCTGCAATAGAGTAGCAGAGTTAAGACTGTGAATTCCAATTCTAACCCCCTCCTCCATTTATTAGTTACACAATGTGAAGCAAGTTCCTTAACCACTGTGACACACTCAGCTTCTTCATTTATAAAATGCAGGTGATAATAGCACCTACTCTGAAGGCCATTATAATTATGAAGTGAGTTAATGTAAATATTTAAAAGATCCTGGCACATAATAAGTGCTCAAGAAATGTTTTTTTTTTTAAATGGACAGACCTTGAGAACATCATGCTAAGCGAAATAAGCCAGACAGAAAAAACCAAGAATCATATGACTTCACTCATATGTAGAATATAAAACTGAAAGCAACAAAGAAACAAAAACTCATGGTTCTTAAGTCAGGATATATCTTAGAATTACCTGGAGATACTTTGGTAAAATTAATGCCTCCATCTCACCCCAGACCAATAACATCAGCATCTCTAACAGTGGGCGTAAGGCATTTTTAAAAGCTCTTCCTTATTATTTTAATGTACAGTCAGGCTGAAAAATCATGTCTAGCAACAGAGATAATGCACTAAAAGGTAGTTATTACTACTCTCTATCTATATATACATAAATGAATCCAAGTCTACAAAAAAATGAAAAAATGTTCTATGATTTATAAAAAGATTAAGCATGTCATAAAAACATGCTGGAATTATTCTGTATACACCCATATTTCACCCAATCAAGTATTCTTTGGGGCAGCTGTCAGAGGACAGTGAGAAGCTAATGGACATAAAAGAAAGCTTTAATAGCCACAACCCAAATATAGAGGCACAGAAATGTTTTGTACATTGTCAGGCCTCAATGATTGTTTGCTAAACTGAGCTGAAATTATGTTAACTGACAAAGTCAATGGGAAGAGACTGATTAGTAAATGATACTATGGTTTAAAGCAAGATACACAGGCAAGCTATACATGTGTACACATACAAGTTATATACATGTATACACATGCTATACACACAAGATATACATATGTACACACACAAGTATACACATGTACACACACACACACACACACACACACACACACACACTCCATGCTGTCCCTCTTCTCATTACTAAAATTCTACCTCCTCTGAACACTTTTCAAGGGCTCTTGACAACACCACTCTTGCCACACAAATAAGCAGTATGGGAGAGAAATCATACTATACCATACATTCATGAGCATTTATGCCTACTATTATTTAATATAATCCTCTTCTATAAAACATTATAAAATTGAAAAGTTTTCTTAGAAATGAACATTTATTTCCACACAAAACCATACACCAATGTTCATAGCAACATTAGCATAACAACCCAAAAGTAAAAACAATCCACATGTCCATCAAAGGATAAACAGATAAAATGTGATATATTCATGCAATGGAATACTATTTGGGAGTAACAGTATTAATACACATTACACGTGGATAAACTCCAGAAACATTCTGCTAAGTGAATGTAATCACACAAAAAGACCACTTATTGCATAATTCCCCCCCCCTTTATATAAAACATCCAAAATTAGGCAAATTCATACAAATAAGCAGGAAGTTAGTGGTGGCCTAGGGCTGGGGCTTAGTGGGGTGGAGGAGGGCAGCACAGCAGGAATGAAGAGTAACTGCTAATAAGTATGAGTTTTCTTTTTGGGGTGATAAAAATTTTCTAAAATTACATAGTGGGGTTGGTTACACAACTCTACTAAAAATGATTGAGTTGTGCACTTAAACAAATGAACGTTATGGTATATAAATTATATCTCAACAAATCTGTTTAAAAATTGATATTCTTAAAGATGACTCCCTGATGTGGAAAAAAAAAACTTTAAAATACTTTACATGCTTTATCTAAGAAGGGGGAATAATACACATTTGAAATATATACATATATATATTTAATATCTTAGCCTTTTACGTTATATGGTCCTTTTGTTAACACAGCCAACCTCATTTTCCAGTGGCATCAGTTTAATGAGGTTAGTAGGCATGGACTTTACAGAGGAGGGGACCATCTGCTGCCCCACCCCCCCACCCCCCCCAGAGCAGGAAGCTTGGGTTGCGGGGCGTGGTCCTCATGCCCACGATATGTCCTGCCTGCTACTGTTCTCTGGCTTCCCATTGGCCAGCCAAGGAGCTAACTCACCTCTCTTGTGAGCAGAGGCAGGTCCCACGAGGCCCCTCACACTGGTAGATCCATTTAGGGTCACCGCTCCTTAGCTGACCTGCCAGTTCTAATGCTATTTTTAAAATCTTTTAAGGAAGTCTATAATCTTACCCATCTAAGGGCCATTGACTCCTTCTCCCCTAGCTTACTGAATTCCAATATTGTTTAGGTTGCAAAATGCATAATCTCAAGGGATATCTTGTGTTTGCTTTTAAGTCAATCATGGCAATTGCTTTGTTAGTGAGTAGTCTAATGGTGGGCAAGAGTTCCAGGTCTGGATAATAAAAGGGAGTCTGCTTGAGGGTATATTGAAAATGCATATTCTTTGATTTTTTTTTTTTAAAGAGATGGGCATGCTCAAAGATAGGGCATGCTTTGCTCCCTTTTTTGGGTGAGATTATGTATAGATATTCGAAACTGTGAGTCCAGACCCTTCCTAAATGCAGATGTTGGGAGAGTCAGAAGAATAGCAAGAGCATAAGTCCATGACGAGATTACCAATCTGTTGAATCAACTTTGGAAATACCTACCTTCCGACTTCCTGTTCTATAAGATAATTAAATACTTTAATGCTTAGCCCACCATTATTTGGGTGTCTATTATGTGCAATCACATCTACCAACCTAAACATACATAGTTTCTTCTAGGCTAGGGCTTTTTGATAACATCAGTTAGAAATAGGTTTGGTTATATATAAGCTTGACTTCTACAGGCAGAAGTGAAAGAAGTTCAGAGGCAGAGATTCCAGAAATAGTATTGTGGTTCCACAGAAATCAAGGACTCAGATTTCTGCTAACATTCTGCAGTATGACCCTTAAGCTCCCATCCTCAAAATCACCTCATGGTCTACGGTGGCTGCTGGAACTACGGTCTTTACATCCACATTCCAGGATAAAGGAAGGAGAAAGGGTGGAAGCACAAAAAAGGAGAATACCCTTGACCTGAATCTCCTATAAAGTATGCCGTGGAAAGGCCATATACCACTCTGTTTATATCTCCTCAACTAAGACTAGGTCATGTGGTCACAGCATATTGCAAAGAAGTCTGAGAAATGTCTTGTAGCTCTGTACATTGTGGTGGGGTACCACGTTTAAGAAAAAAAGACAATTAGTTACATAAGGTTAAGCCCTCATTAATGTCAGTATACTTTCCATTAACCAAGGTGACAGAAGATGCTTTATGCCGTCTGTCCACAGAAGCTGAGCTGGTAAGCAGCACAGTTGGTGCATCAATGTGATCAAATGTAGGTACATTTATTATGACATCTTGAAAATGGGTAGCATATTTTAAAATGAAATCCAGATCAAACTCTTCGGTTACATGGAACTCAATAAATTGAAAAATCAGTGGCACACGGCTTGTCCCAGAAGATTCTGGAACGGCCTAGGAACAGATGCCACTTGAGAAAGGAAAACCATCAGAAAAAAAAAATAGCACTGGGTACCACAACTGTAACATACCATATAATCAGTTTTTAAACTTTAATTTATAAGTATTAGCTCATGGGAAACAACTAGAGTACGGACTTCTGTGCCAATAAAATGTATTTTGAAGGAAATACTGCAATCTTTGGTTAATTAAAGAGGATTCTCAGAATAAATAGGAAGTTACTTAAAAACATTTAACTTTTACTGCCCCTTATCTGTGTAAACTATTGTTTCCTCAAATTGTGATAGCAAGGAAAAAACATCTGGATCAAATTAGATACTGGAACTGATAAAAGGCTGTGACATTAAATTCTAATTTCAAATATTATGGAGCATCAAAACAGACCCATTTTTCTCCCCAATCAACTTTACATGAAATAGATTTTATACATTTGGACTTACAAAATAAGTTTATGCTGATGAAATACTGCATTGAATATTCATTATCATGGAATCCCAAGTAAGACTTAATTTGAAAACAGAATTCTGCTGCTAAAATATATTGGAAGCAACTGCAAATATTGTCTGAAAGCTACTGTCTTATTCTAAAAATGAAAGTCAGCCCAAATGTGGTTTGTATTTCTCTGAGTTCCAATCCAAAACATTAAAAACAAGCATCACAAATCTTATAATTGGATGAAAACCTTACCCCAGGTCATATCCTAATTTATGACTGGATATGATTTTCTAGAGTATCTCAGACCATATGCTTGGATTGTAACATCCTCGCCCCACAAATCACCAGCATTGCCCAATTTCAGGCTGAACTGATAACAGGGACTTTCCCTCTAAATCCCCACCGAAACACCTCAAGGAAACAGATGTTCGTCTCTGGTTCTATTACCTCACTGTTTTCTCTCCCAATTCCATCTACCACGCTGGCCATGCCCGGGGCAGCATCTTTCCAGGTCTTCCTCCCGGTCTTGCAAGTACAGGCTCATGGACACTGCCCACTTTGGCACTTCCACATTTCCCTCTCTATTACTCACTACCTCATTGCTTGAGGACTGCTGACGTTTCCTATGCTGCCTGCTGCCCCCAAAGTGTTTTTGAATTCCAAGATTAAGAAACTTTGCTTGCACACAGACATGGAACCTGAATTCCCCTTGCAGTTTTCAGTCCCACTCTGTGAAGCTGCCTCAGAGGCTTAAGCTGGGAGATTCTCCCCTCCCCCACAGCTGCTCCTCTTAGAGATGTCTTATGCATCCAGTTTTCACATTAAATGTCATCAGAACATAAGCCACACATTCAGCTATAAAACCTTTGAAAGCCACAGCTTCCCTCAGAAATGGCTTCAGGCAGGGCAAAGTGCTCCCTCTTTCTGATACGCAGAAAGCACCCAGCCCTCACACACACCAGCTGTGGGAAACAGCACACCCCTATTTTTGTTCTAGAACCAGAGGGGCCACCTGTTTCTTGTCTTCCGATTTGGAAAGAATAGTTCTGTGTTCACGTTGTCCATAATCCAATGCTGGGATTTTATAGACTTGGAACAATATTCTAATGCAGTCTTTAATCTTTTTAACCGAACATTATTTTGAAAAATTGGTCTCTGCCGGGGGCAACCCCTTGACCATTCCAGCTGCATCTCTCATGACTATCTTGGACTGAGCAATGTCTGTCCTAGGGACTAGCAGCAGCAGCCCGGCATAGACCCAGCATGCTGTTACTTCAGTTGCATCCTGGTAGCATCCTGGCCCAGCAGCACATCGTCCCATTCAATCTCCTACAGCTCATCGTGCTTTGCTTTAAAGATCTTTTGTGTCTCTTCATTTCCTAGAGGAGCAGGAAATTACATAGAGGACCCCTGACATCAGACTTCCTGAGATTAAATCCCCACTTTGCCACTTACCTGCTGTGTGACCTTGAGAAAAATTGATCAACTTAGCTAAATCGCAACTTTGTCAGCAGCAAAATGCAGACTTAAAATATTTCCTACTTTTTCATAGGGTGCTGTGACAAGATAACGAAGGCAAATGGCTCAGCCTGTTTCTGGCAATGCTTGGTCCACGTTGCTAATATGACAAATGAAACTAGTGTCTTGCCTCCCCTAAAACATAAGCTGGCCTGCAAGCAGAGACCAGTGGCTCATAGTATGGTAATAATCATGTGCTGAACAAATGAATGGCTCCATAATGTCTGAGTTCTTCTGCTGAGCAGGGACCATCAGAAAGTGCATGGGCTATGTTGCCAGGTGGATCTGTGTCCATATCCTGGTTCCCTCTGTTCCAATCACGTCAACACATGGCAACTTGGCTGCCTGGGATGATAAATGATGAATGTAACATGTAACAAGATGACCACGAGGATGAGATGGGGCCACTCTGGAATGTCAGAGTGTACTGGAGTGGCGTCTCCTCCTCCTTGCAGAAGGTCACCCAGAGTTCAGTGAGCTGGACTCAGCTCCCATTGTGGTCCAGTGAACACAGGGTGCTTAGGGAGGGAAGCAGATGTGTTCTTAGCATAACACAGCCTGGGTCACAGTTCTTAGGAATAGTGTTAAAACTATGTGAATAGGGAATCTATGTAAAGAAAAATCATCTTTTAGCTGTGAGGTTTGCTGCATTTTAAACATTTCAGCCTAGAACAAGCTGCAGCCAGTGTGGAAGCTCTCTTTGTGGCCCACCCCACTTTACAGAGGATCAGCGCTCACCCTCTTTCTCCCCAGCCCCCCAAGTTGGGAGACCCTAACGTAGTGCTTTCCCATCCATACCACACCACAGCAGAAACTGCAGAGAACTGCCTCAGCAGTAAGTGAGTATTTAAGCCTAGAAATGTGTCATTTGCAAGAGAGAATTTGGAACTTGATGTTTTCTGAGGGAGGGTGGAGAGTTGCAGGAGTCTGGGGGGACTCTGAAGAGGAAGGGGGGTGAAAGACACAGGAATGTGGAGGCTGTGACAGCCATGGAGGTGCTGCTAAGATCTCCTTTCAAGAAGAATTGCTGTCTAGGGGCCAGAAGAGTAGCTAGTTGATGAGCTCCAGCTGCTAGCACCTCTGGAATCTGTCTCAGTTCTTTTGCTAAGGCCACAATCATAGTAGGCATCTGCCTGCTGGTGACTAACCACAGCAAGGGAACCTGACCATCTCCACCCAAAGCAAGATCCCTGTAGTGGGCATCTTGGCTCTAAAGCTCTTCGTTAGGTTGGCTGAGATGAGTCATATCTTCATCACAGCTTGAAGCTCTCCTAGCACAATCCTGCTTCTTTCCCTTTTCATCCTTTGCAGATATTGCCTCCTCCTCCCTCACCCACACCCCTTTCCCAAAATCTCTTGTGCTTGTCTACCTCCATCTCAGCATCTGCTTTCTAGAGAACCTAACTGATGAGCAAAAGCTAAGAGAATCCTTAGGAAAGGATCGAGGATAGTCCTGGAAAGCCCTCGGTAGACCTAAAGAACATTTACGCTGGACCTCTTAAAGCAGTTAGGTCCTGCTTCTCTGTTTTGTGCAAGGTGGTTAGGTAGGCAGATTTGGGGATTAGGGCCCAATGCTCAACTTTAAATACCGTTCATTCTCCACCACAGTGTGTTTTTGTTTGGTTGGTTGTTTGTTTTTAACTTATTGTCTGAACTCTTGAATAGAGAACCACTAAAATCTTCTGGAATCTTTGTCTCGGCACCAGAGAATAGCAGCGGTACAGCTGTTTACCACAAGGCCACTTGCAGGCATGGGAATATCACAACTGAGAGCTACAGGTTGTTGAGAAGAACCTCTTACTGGAGAGACTATATAATGCCGATTTTATTAGCTCTGGCTATGCCTCACCCTGGAAATAGCTAAAGACATAATGGAGACGAAAGAGAAGAAGCTACCTCAGAATGTCCACACGTAAATTATATAGCTTAGTATCCTGCAAACAGATGATGCTCAAAAATTTAGTCTCTTTTATTTTATCCATAAATTTGCCTGACCCTATTCTTTGAAGCTAATTTTCTAACCTATGTTCATATAAGATTCTCCTGCATGTAACAGGGCTCCCATATAACAATGACTGAATATGAAAGTTTATTTTCTCAATCTCCTAAAAGAGATCCAGAATTGGTATGGTAGCTCCATGGTCAGCAAGGGCCCAGGCCCTGGAACCATTTACCTCTGTAATCGTTATCTTATAGTTCCAATCCCAAGATGACCTCCTGGTTATAAGGTGGCCACTGAAGCTTCAGCCATCACATCATGGTCTAGACAGCAGAAAAAAGGAAAAGGAACAAGGACAAAAAAAAATGTGTGTTTGTGACTGCAGCAGGCCCTTTTAGAGATCTGTCCTGGGAGTTCCAGTTCTACCCAAAAACTTATGCTTAGACCTCACTGGTTATTTTTCCTGCAGAAGATGCTGGGAAATGCAGTATTATAAATGGAAATTTCACTGTAACAATAAATTGGGGGTTATCCTATGAAGAAAAAGGGAGAAGATAGTAATGTGTAGGCAACTAGCAGTCTCTGAACACCTTACCTTAACCTTGTTTTCTTGCAATTCCTCACCATATCACCCCAGGCCAGGACTGCCTTGACCCTGTGTATCTTGCACTATCCTCTCTAGTCACCCAAATCCAATCTATCCAAGGTTTCAAGCATGCGTCCCTTTCAACAGGAAATCTTTTGTGACCATCCAAGCCTAATGACCTTTCTTCTTTCTCCTTGAGAAGTTGTTCAATTGGTTATTATTTAACTTTGTAATTATTAGTTCTATGCCACCAAGGAGAACATGATCATCTGAAAGGCAGAAATAATAGATTGTCTCATAAATCAACAGCACATTGCTAGATACAATTCCAGCTACTGCATAAACCATGTGCAGGATTAATTTAATTATGAAGTATTTCTAACTCATTTCTTCTAAATAAACTTTGGATTATCTTTCCCTTACATTGAACTCAAATGACTTTATTTTTATGTTCACAGAGTTTCTACTACTTATTCCCATTCATGTGGCATTTCATCTCACCAAGGGACTTTGTGTACTACATAGCCTGGCACTTACACTGTGTACATGCCCTCCGTTTAAGCAGGTGCCCTAATCACACACAGATTTCTAACCTACCTTCAGGTAGGAAATGGAGAGGTTCTCATCTTGTGCCAAACACTACTAGCTGTCTACCTCGTATCACTTCCTCTTCTCCACTAACAGAACCCTGATTTAATATAGGGGCAGGGAGATTGGGAAGTAGTGATGTTCCCAGCTTAAAAAAAAAAACAAAAAAGTACTTTCTCAACCTCTTTGCAGCCATGGAGGGCCACATGGTACAATTCTAGCCAATGAGATATACAGATGGCCAATGAGATGGATGGATGGTCACATGACAGACCAAGTCAATGAGATGTATAGGTGGCCATGGATAGGTGGTACACGACGCAGTTCTAGCCAATGAGACATAAATAGAAATTGTTGAATGATCCCTCTGAAAAAGCTTTTCGAATTCACCTGGCACTCACATTTTTTGCCTTTCACCCTTCTCCTCCTGCCCAGCTAGAATATATATAAACATAGTTGGTGAAGCCATCATCTTGGTACCATGAAATAAGCATGAGGACAAAACACACATGGTAAGAATCATTCAACAGAAAGATAGGCACTTGGTGATGGCACAGAGGAGCTGGCTATCTTCTGATTTCACTGTATTTGAGAAAAGCTAATCTCCTCACAAAGTTTAGCGACTCTTGCTCAGGTCCCTGTAATCTTCAGCAGAAAGTAATCCCAACCAGTACCCCACTGGGAGGGGTATCCAGCAGCTAAACGTCCTACGTAAGCAGGAAGTCGCTGCTGGACGTGGGCACACTCCTAACACAGTATTGTACATGCAGACTTTTGGAGCTCTGCTCCTTTAATTGGGATTTGTGACTGCAGTGGGCGCTGTGCTGCTGCTGCTGCTGCTGCCAGACCTTCCTCAGACGCTGTAATTTCTGTTCCCTTCCATTTAGAATAATGGACAATAAGTTTTCATCAGCAGCAGTGCCCAAAATGTCAACAACTTATGTGTTTTCATAAAATCTTCAAATAAATGAAGGGAGAACAGTAAACCATCCATCATTCAGAATGTAATGAAGGGAAAGCGGTTGGAAATGAGATGCCATCCCAATCACTGCCTATATATCAAGACACATTTTAAACATCAGTGTGATGTGATGTTTAATCCAATTCTAATATATATAGAATACAGTACGATATAAATCTTTCAGCCTTGCTAAGTTTTGAAAAATACTCTTTTTCTTAATTATTGTAAGTAGGTATTAAGAAAACAAAGTTGGCCCTTCGACTATCAGAAAAATTCAACACTTCCTTAATCAGATTCCTGACCATACCCGATAGGGTGACCAACAAATTGTCTCCATTTGCCAAGGAATACGGGATTTTTAGGAGACAGCAATTTACTACTATAACCCAGAAAGTCCCAGGGATAGGTTAGTCACTGCTGTAACCCGGAAAGTCCCAGGGATAGGTTCGTCACCCTCCCAAGCCTCTCAACAAAAAACCAGAGACCAGGCAAAAAAGGTCACTGCTCTCCTTCACTACAATTCACCCCTCTGGCCCTCATTCTCTATGTCTGTGGCAGTCATTCCATGGGCATTTTTCACAAGCCCAGGTGTCTCTTTTCTCACTCATGTTCCAGGCACTGGTCTAGGCCCAGAGGATACAGTGCTGAACAAGCAATACGAGATCCTTGCCTTCTGATTGATAATACACATGTAAAAAAATAAATGCATGAGATAACTTTAGAGAGGAAAGCATGATGAAGAAACACTGGAGTAGGAGAGAAACACACTGAAGAGGGCCAGCAAGAGTGAAGGCTCTACCACTTTTGACCTGGTTCTGATTTTCTCAAAACCCTGACCGTCCCCATGACTGGTAAAAGAAGGGAAGATTAGGGGACGTGTGTGAGCAAGAACACACCCATTCTAGGCCCTGCACTATCCCTTCTATACTACATTCCAGGTTTCTGGGCCAAACCTGCCTCTCTAGGGTCTGTCCACAGGAGTGAAGCTCTCTGTAGGTGGGTGCAACTCTAAGCTTGAGGAGTGGATCCAGGGAAGCTTGTGGAGGTGGAGGGGTGCAAGCCCCTCAGGGTGTGACAGTTGAAGATGAAAGGAAAACTACGATGGCCTCTGGTCTTGAGGCAAGGGCTGGGTCTCCTTATGCTGCCATGTTCTAGCACAAAACTCCAAAGTCTCTCAACTGTCTAACCATGAGCCTGGCCTTCTTATTTCATCAGAGTATGAAGTTAGAATACATTTTCTTTAACAGTTTGCTAGCTTGGCACATATACCTGTATAGGTATTGGTCC
Organism: Lyroderma lyra; assembly: GCA_004026885.1. Classification (NCBI taxonomy): domain Eukaryota; kingdom Metazoa; phylum Chordata; class Mammalia; order Chiroptera; family Megadermatidae; genus Lyroderma; species Lyroderma lyra. The sequence continues at coordinate 94,843 of PVJL010001088.1, read as the reverse complement.
CTAAAGGGTTAAAGCCAGGCCTACCGCCCAGATTTGACCTTATCATAAATGGTCAATTCCTGAGGCTGAGTAACTCCTGGAACTGACATTTATTGTACATGCATTGGCTTATATAACCATGAAAACAAAAACAAATGTCACTGGGCAGATGTGGCAAAATGCCACTTTGGTTTGAATACATATCTGTAGTCCCAGGTACACAATAAAGTAGCTTGCTTACTTGCTTGTGATCCTCCCATGTCAGCTCCGCGAGCTTGATTTCAATTGGGTGTAGCACCGCCAAAACCTTCCCTGCTAAAGCAGCTCAGCTCTGATAATAGGTAGTGGACACATGCATGTGCACACACCTATATACTCATATACATAAATGCACTGACATATTTAGACACATAAATACACACACGTACACATACCTCGAAACAAAAAGTGTAACAGCTGCTCCTGTGGTCATCCTCTAGTCTCAGGAATCCCTGAGGGTCTGACCCGTGGTCAGCATTACCTCAGAGATTCATCAGGAGAATGGGTATCCTGCATCCAAGATGAATGAGAATCCAGCAGAGAACTCACCGTTCCAATCACCTGTACCTCGTTACTGAGACTTTACTGAGAACTGAGGAGCCGATATTGATGAGCTACAGCTGCAACAGAGAAGGGGTGCTACTCCCAAACCCCTGAGGCATCCTGAGTAGGTCCAGGGAAGAGGACTCTGAGAAGGAGATTTACATGCGCAAAGTTTCTAGAAGAGAGCTCGAGGCATCCACCCCTATGAGGTAGTGAAAGCAAGGGGATTAGGTTAAGGAAGAAAGTGAATTGAGATTTATTTGCCAAAGAAGACTCAGCCGATCTCCTGGGAAGCAGGAAGAGATGGTCCTTCAGAGATTTCCCATGTTGGAATGATTCCTAAAGGAGACCCAGCTATGAACCTATAAACTGTAGGCAGTCAACATCCTGGGGCTAATGGGGAAGGGGAAAACAAGTGGGTGATCTGAGCAGAGCCCCTCAGAACGTACACAGGGAATAGGTGACTAGCTACTCATAAAGCTGAAGGAACCCAAAACTTGCAGTTTTCTATAGCTGAGGTGGTCCCTCCCATCCCAGTTCTGTCTCTTGTGACCGACCACACACATCATACTGCATCGTTGCTTGTTCTTGATGTCCATAAAGCCAACTGAGACTTTTAAGTTTGAATATCAGCCCGAATCCAAGCCATTGCTACTGGTCCACCAGCAAGAACATCAAAGGATTCCACTTGCACTCATGCTCCAGGTCCAAAGAGAGCAGTGCTGACCTGGACAGTGAAACATGCAATAAGGAGGCAAGTGCCACCATGTAAAGACAACACAGGTCTCTCTGAGGAGGTTATAATGTAAAGTGATACATTAAAAGTTTCTTAAACAGGTCACAGAAAACATTGATTATAAATGAAAAGGTTATGAAATTTTACTTCAGAACTTCTGTTTATCAAAAGACACTACTAAGAGAATAAAAAGGCAAGCTACTGACTAGGAGGAGGTATTTGCAACACATGTGTCTAACAAAGAACTCATATCCAAAATATGTAAAGAACTTCTGTAGATCAATAAGAAAAAGACAGGCAATCAAAAAATTTAATGACAGAAAACTTGATCAACTTCAAAGAGGCTATCTAAATGGCTAGTAAGCATATGAAAAATTGCTCAGCATTATTAATCATCAGAAAAATGCATATTAAAACCATGATGGGGCACCACTAGACACCCACCTGAATGCCTGAAAGTCAATACTAAGTGCTGGTAAGGATATAAAACAATGAGAGCTCTCATATAGGGCTGGTGGGAGGGTAAATTGGTACAACCACTTAAGAAAAACTATTTGGCAATATCTACTACATCTAAATGTATTTCTATCCTATTAAGCAATAAATCCACTCCTGGATATATACCTAAGACTGTCCATAGCAGTATTAGTCCTAACAACCAAAAACTAGAACCAAATGTCCTTCAGCAGTAAATGGATAAATGAACTCTAGCCTGTTCACACAACGTGTTATAATACTACGAGTACATAGCAAAACAGCCAACTGCTGGTATTAATGACAACATGCATAGATCTCACAGGCATTATGCTGAGCAGAAGCAGCAGATGCAACGGAGTATGCTGTGTGACTTCATCTGTATGAAGTTCGAGAACTGGCACAACCGGTCTGTGGTGAGTGAGTTCAGAGAAGGTTTTTTTTACCTCTGGGGAGGGGGCAGGTATGGACTGGAAAGAGCACCAGTGAACCTTCTGGGGGCCTGGGAATGCTTTATAACTTCATCTGGGCAGTGGTTTTATAGGCATATGCACATGTAAAGATGCATCAACCTATATCCATCCATAAAACTTGGGCCCTTTAGTGTGTGATGTTATCCCTCAAAAAAGTGCATTGCTTTTAAAAATAATGATAGAAATGATAAGAAGAAGAGAAACAGGAAGAAAAAGGAGGAGAGGAGGGAGGGGAGACAAGAAAAAGAAGAGGAGGAGCAGGAAAAGGAAAAGGAAGAAGAAAACCACAGCTATGAGACCACCAGGAGAACTGCAGGCAGAGGGAACAGAAAGGGTCAAGTTCCTGAAGCAAACACAGGCCGGCCACAGATGGCAACATGCAGCCTTCGCCAACTTGTGACATGCCAAAAAGAGAATGGTACCTCATGAAGCTGGGCTGCTCGAGCAGGCCCTTAGATTATGGAAGCGTCTCAATGTTCATCTGTGGGCAATGGGAGCAGTTGGTCAGTTTTAAATGGCAGTGGTGGGGTTGGCGGGGGTGGGGGGCAGCTCCTTACCTGCTTTGTGCGCTTTTTTGTAAAATCACTTTGGCTGCTGGGAGAAAAGAAGATTGTGTTATAAGGGGCAATAGTACATGCAAGCAGGGGCGCCATTCATGATACTGGAGTTAAACATAATGGCAGAAAAGGCTGTTAGAGGCACACGTGCTAGCAGGGATCAGAAGCTATTCATCTTGCATTTGCCACTGAGGACCCCCTGTTATTCTCACCCTGTCCTACAGGGGGCAGCTGTATAGGCCCCTTCAATAAGCCCCCTTGCCCTCTGACTACTGGTTGACTCAGCAGATCAGAGGGCAGGAGGAGAAGAGGTGGGTGGGTTTATTCCCCCAACTCCCTTCCCCGTGCCTTACCACAGAATGGCTCAAGGCAGCAGCTCCTTCCTCTCAGGCAGCCCTTTCACAGTTTCACAATCTGGGCTCTAGGCTCCATCTCTCATCCCTGCAAACCTGCCCACAGCTTTGTAAAGATTCCCTTTATGTAATTCTCTCCAATCATCCCACTTGAGTGTGTCATTTGTTTCCTTCTGAGTATGAATTCCATACAGTGCATTAACATAGACCATTGCCAGATGCGTCAGGATGACCCAGAGGTGAAGAAAAGGATAACAAGCCAGAGAGAAAAAAACAAAGAACCATATGACTTTGCTCATATGTGCAACACAAAACTGAAAGTAACAAAGAAACAAAAACTTATGGACACAGTCAATAGTTCTGTGGCTACTTGAGAGCAAGGCGGAGGGAGAGTCAAATATATGGTGATAGAAAGAGAACTGACTCTGGGTGGTGAACACATAAAGCAACACATAGATGAGGCACTATAGAATTGTGCACCTGGAACCTATGTAATTTTTGCTAACCAATGTCACCCCAATGAATTTAACAATAAAAAAAACAAAAGGATAACATATCCCATGTGCTTTTAATAAAGCAGGGAAGTTTCTAATGTATTTTCAAAGGGTTTCCATCTATAATGGCAGTGTTGCATTTGAAGAGGCAAGGTTCAGTTACCTGGAATATTTGCTCATATGCAACATTTCTTTCTGAGACAAGACCGAATAAATGAGTAGACTTATACACTTTAAAGGCCTCTTTTATTTCTCCCCAGTAGCAATTCCCACAACTGAAATTATTTGTATTTTTATGCGCATCTTTCTTACTGGACTCTAGGACCCATGGACAAACTCTATGGAACTGGTCCATGAAGAGGTCTGTGTTATTGCTCACTCTATCTCCAAGTCCTAGAACAGTACCTGACACAGTTTACTAAATACATATTGTTGAAGGATGGAGCTGAGGAGGGAGGAAAGAAGATGAGAATGGCCCCCAGTTGCCATTCTCTGCATGCTCACACACACCTAAGTCTTCAGGGCTTCCATTGCCACGTGTATAGGTATACCAAATTAAGATAAGAACTTCTTCCCTACTTAATATTTGTGAAGATCAAATGAGGTAATGCTTATAAAAGTAAATGAAGCAGCCATCAAATACAAAATGTTACTATTGCCATAAAAGCAGCCTCAGTAAGGTGGGGCCAGGCCTAGTCTTTATGCAGCGCACGTCAGTTTCTGTGGGCAGAAAAGAGATTATGATTTTCACAGTTTTTCTTTAAGAACAATTCAGCTGAAGCGGCAGCAAACCTTGGAATCTGGTAATGTGCATCTAGGTATTAAGGAATTCAGACAGCCGTGTACGAAACATGACAAGATAACATGTGCTTTATTCTCCCCGGCTCCTGAAGCAGTAAAGTGATGCCAGAGGCCAACAGACGCAATCATTTCAGGCAGCTGCAGGAGCGTGGCACGCGGTCAGCACACCTTAACTCCATCACATCCAAACACCAGCAATGGAGCAGGCCATGTAAGAAGAAGGGGGATCAGAAGCAGTGAGATGGCAAAACAGAGAATGCCTCCAAGAGGGACTCTATAGAATGTCTCTCCTAGTTGAGGGACTTTGAATAGTATGTTTGATATTGTGTATAACTGTAATTCATATCTAAATAGCAGTAAGTCCTCTGAATTTTATATGTAAACTATTAAGTATGAATATATGTTACATATATACATATCATATATGTGTGTGTATACAGAGAGAGAGAGAGAGAGAGAGAGAGAGTGAGAGAGAGAGAGAAAGAGAGAAGAGGTTGATTGATTCTAAAGAACTGGACCATGCAATTATGGAAGCTGGGGACTCCAACATCTGCAAGGTGGCCCAGCAGACTGGAGACCAGGTAAGAGCTGAGTTACAGTTCAATTCTGTGGGCACATCCCATGCCACTGCACGTTTTCTAATGCTATCACTTTTGCTGGGGTGTCCTAGTCTTTCATTGATCAAAATTCTGTTTATTCTTTGAGGTTCTAAACTGTTACTGCCCAATGATGTTTTCCCCAATTAGCACTGATTCCCCTCTCCCCTCTTCTCTCATCAGAATTAATCACTCCAACCTTTAGGCTCACAGGCACTGTTCATAATCTTCTGTTGAGAAGTCTAAATACAGTCTCACTTATTTTATAGATGGTTTCTCTTGCTTCCCCTCTTCCACAAAATCTTAAGTTCACTGACCATAGGGACTAGAATTTTCCTTTTTATTTCTAGTTCCAGTATATAACACAGTATCTACTGTAGAATAGGTGCATTTATTTAGCATTTATTTTGCACATTTATTTGTCATACAATAGATACTTTTATTTGGCATATAATAGGTGCATTTATTTATTTCATTTGTCATACAATAGATACTTTTATTTGGCATATAATAGGTGCATTTATTTAGCATCGACTTGGAGCAAGGCACCATATTAATTATATAAGCAATATCTCTACTTTTTACAGAAGCCTGAGAACTAGATATTATCCCCATTTTACAGATGAAGAAACTGAAACTCAATGAGATTAACTGATTTTTCATAAGACTACACAGTAGCCTAAGTTTCAACCCAAATCAATCTGATTTCATTCAATCTTCAAGTAATCAAATGCCTTATCCATAACAAGCACAGGAAATCTCTAAAACAAAGAAGAGTACATTCACAAGTCAAAGACATATGCTATTTATCATTTTACTGCACAATCTTTGGGAATGAAAATAATTATTCTCCCTCCCTTGCCAAAATAAGCACAAATGCATGGATACAAATTTGCTTTAAAAATTACACTAAAAGCAAAAATGTCACAGTTTCTCATTTTGTATTGTTGAATAGGAAATGTTTTATGAATGAATGAGAGTGAGAGATGAGTAGCTACTAAATCTAACCATAAAAGGAGACATTCTGGATGATAAAGCTTATTTTACCCACCTTGACAGTTGTAGTTTAATTTTAAGTATTTATGATTTTACTTCATAGTAAATACGTCTAATTCATGAAAACTAGGTAATATGAGACCTAGATTTGGAAATTTGCTCCAGTTTTTGCCATTAAAGCTACATGTAAATGGATTTTGTGCTAAGAATTATGGGTTTTATGTAGTAATGACATGAAAATTATGTGTATTCCACTGTACTATAAAGGCACTACTCCCACAACAACTACCGTTACTGTTATCAAGATAACTACACTTGATTTTGTAGAAGTAAATCAATTCACATATCCTCTACTATATATCATTTGAATGAGTATGAAAAATGCATTGGGGAGTCGTTGTATAAATATTTTTACCATTTGAGCTCACTTTTAAAAAATCTTCATGTGGTTTAAGTTTTGTAACCTGAAGAATTACACATTATGTCAACAATGTTTTTCCCTCTGAAAGAAATCCCTGATTCCTACAGAAACTCCTTTTTTGATATTGTACAAAGTTTTTATGTTTGAGGCTAGAAAAAAAGCAATGGGATTTTAAGTGACTTAAATCTTAATCAAGATCCCAGCTATGCATCTAGCACCAACTGTGAGGGGACCTGGTCTCCGGGTCCAATGTTCTGCGGCATGTTTACAAGAGACAGCAGAGAACATAACCTTTGGCTTCCCTGAAAACCCTGACATGAACTATTGGGTTGTGATTTAGGGCTATGCTGCAAGGTACCATCATGGGGGTGTCTGACCCTGCTCATATTTATGAGCAGCTTTTAGTCATCTAAACCCTCTGAGACCGCCTGTGACCCATAATTCAATCTCAGATGCCAAAGAGGAGAGGGCCAGAGCAGGGAAGAACTCTATTTTGAAAACACAATGGAAGTGAAAATGGGAGAAGTCGTGAGATCATGTTTCTACTCTGTAGAGGAGAGGACGAGAAGAGGAATACAAACAAGGGTGCTGATTCTCCTTGTCCTCAGGACTTCATCTGAGAGCTTTTCTGCTCCAAAGTGTTTTAGAATTTCTGATCAAAGTCTCCCCATCAATACCTTAGGAAAGTACCCACAAGCTTCTCTTAGTATTTCATTATTGATTTGTGATACAGACAAATCTCACATCTGGGCCTCAGGGACCATGGCACTTGAAGAGCTTTTTTGCTATCATGGCAAGGCCCTGCAGGCTGTTGAAGACTGTGGATTAAATTCTGTGCTAATGTGAAAGCCTGACATAAGAGCACGTAGAGGGAACAGGCAGTAAGTGTGTGCACTTGAGATGACCCACCCGAACCATAAAGCGGACCCCTGATATTCTCAGCAGATACGTTCTCATATTAAAAAATAATAAAGAAAGAGAAGTCACATTAGGTGGTGAACTTATTATACATCAAGTTGACAATGCACTGTAGAATTGTATGCCTGAAACCTATGTAATCCTTGCTAACAGATGTCACCCCAATAAGTCTGACAATAAAAATGAATTAAAAAAAATGTAAAAAAAAATAATAAAAACAAAATTCACTGTAACACATAGCTGTACCAGAAGGACCACTGGTCCTTCTCTGCATTCTCCAGGGGCCAAGCTCTGCATTCTCCAGGGGCTTTCAAATTTACACATTAGAAGCCATCTTCAAAGGAGGGACATGTAGTTAGTTACAGAGATACACAGATAATGTTGGGAGGTGAACATGAGCCTCATACAACTATAATTTTTTGCCCTCTGGCTGGACCACACCAACCAACTTTAGTGAACAATGAATTGGTATATAAAATAAACCCCACAATTATTTTTTGGGTTTATATGTCATATTTGTTTATATATTTGTTTTTAATTTTAAAACTTTAAAAATATACTATTTTTAATATCGTAAGGTCTTAACATCCTAGAAAATTCAAAAGGTGAGAATTGAAAGAGCAAAAACAAAAGAAAGAAAAAATCCAAGAATAAGAAAGAGAAAAAGGCAGTCACTTACATGTCTGCTCAGCCCTTTTCCATAGCCTAGAAGGTGCTTACCCCGTCTCAGTGCCACAAACCCTACTTAACCTTCATATCGTCCCACCTGGCTCTGAGAACTCTCCCATCCCAGAAAACCCATAGCACTTCAGCACCCCTTTATTTAGCCCCCCTTTATTTTTAGCACTTAGCTATTTTGATCCTTCTATCAAGTCAAATACATTTTGACTTCCACGTTGTTTCCCTTCTTGCTTGGCAAAGTCCTATTCATGCTTTAAGACAGCTCAGACATCCCTGCCTCCAAGAATGCTTCTCATACCCACATCCTTTGCCCCCCATTAATTGTTCCCCGATATTATTGTTTAGCATATTGGACACCCCTGTATGTGTCCTTGCCATAGCTAAAAGCTGATCATTTGTTTACATGTCAGTCTCACTAGGTTGTAATCTGCTCTGAGTCAGGAATTCTGTCTTAAACATCTTTCTCTCCCCAGCAGCTACAACAGTGCATGGTGCCAAATTGCAACTCAATGTTTGTTGACCTTCATGAACTACTTTGAATTAGTTGTTCAAATTTCAGTCTTATCTTCCTTATCGATCTCTGCTCCACAGGGTGGGTAAGACGTGTATCTGAGCTCATGAGCCTCTCTAACATTTGGTGCATAACAGGACTTCATAAGTGTTTGCTGAATGAGTGAATGGATGTGTCCTGACCTTAGCCTCCCACTACAAATTGCAATGTGCAGAAGAAATGAGAACATAAAAATTCCATTTGTGGAAGAATTTTTCTTATTTACAACTGTATTTTATTTCTATATTAACTGTCTAGAGGATACTATAGATTTCTTTTCTTTGATTTTTGCCAGAAGAGGCCTAGAAGGAAAACATACCTGAAGTTTAGGGTGGGGCAGAAACTCAAGAGTTTTCCAGATGTTTTCAACAAACCTCTAATTTTGAAGTGTCTAGAAACAGTCATCAATGAGATGTAGCCCAGGTAGAATAAAAAACTTTGCCAGTGTTTACTCATTCACACAGTATGTCAACATGCATTTATTAAGCATCTTCTCTGGGCCAGGTGAGGCTTTACGGCAGCCATCGGGGGAGAAAAGGGGTAACAGACAAACCCTTGCTCTGCAAGACTTTTGAGCCTAGTGCGAAATTAACAACAATTATTATAAACTGACAACTCCAATTCTGTTTGGTAAGTGCCGTGTTAGCAGTCAACAGCAGGTATGAATGAAGTAAAGGTTAGAGTGATTTGTTCTGGAAGCTTCTATTTACTTCCTAAATGGGCAGAAGCAAGATTGTAGGCACCAACTGCTGTGTGAGACTGGGGATTGCCTTGACTGAGAAGCTTCTGACACTACTATGACTCTAGGGCAGGAATGAAACGGTTACAATGTTGTCTAAATTGCGATTTTGCTTTTCCATCTATTGAGTGGAGACCAGGAAATCTCACACTTTCTGTGCATATGAATCATCTGGAAAGACTGTTAACAATGTAGATTCTCTGTCAGTGGGAAGAGGCTTGACATTCTGTATTTCTAACAAGACTCAAGGGGATCCTGATATTGTTGGCTCATAGAGAGCAGAAAAGGCACTGGTTAATAGACCTGGATAGCAAATCCCATGTCTAACATTTACCCTCTGTGTGGCTCTTAATGAATTACTTTTGTGTGTTTCCTGATCCCCCAGTTCATAGCATTTGTAGTAACAACAACGACAACAATAATAATAATACTAAAGTCCACATCCACACCCAAAGGTTGTTATGAGGGCTAAATGAGAACATGTGAATAGGTACTCAATAATTACCAACTATCACTAGGAAGATTTCTAATCTTCCCTCAAATGTGTTTGGAGATTATCAGAAGAAATTCTCAATCTTTCATAATCAACTAGAATCCTACTTACTCTTGGTCAGTATTCTCTGTTTTTCTCCATATGGGCCCATTGTCTGTTTGGAACTTCTTTTTTATTCCCAACACCTCTCAATTTAATATCAGATGCTATTCATGAACTAGATGGCTTGTTTATCTGGGTTATTAATGAAGTTGTTAAGTGAGACTGGAGGGGAAAGCCAGAAGCATTCTGCTCTCTGCCTCCCCATAAATCACCACACTGAGCTGAGACGGCTTCTGCCACTTGTCAGTTCCTATCATCCCACTCATCTCAATGAATTTGAATGAATTTCATGATTAAAGTTTCATGAGACGCCACAAGTAACATTCTCTAAACCTCAAGGACTAACACTTAGACAGCACTTGCTTTTGTCTTCTCATCCTCCAGTTTTATCACAAGAAAAGCATGCAGGTGCACTTTGCAGGATACACTTTTTTTTTAAACACCCCCATTGCTGATTTCCCCATAAAGCTGTTATCTTCTCGGTGTTGAGCAGCTTGTTTTAAGCCTCAGCTCTCCACCTGACAGGTGACCAGCTGGCTCCTCACATAATATATGCCTTTTACCTTGGTAATAAATCTGGTGGCCATACGCCTGACAAGCGCCTGTGGCTCCAGTCACCTGCATATTCATGATGCTGAACCCAGGCTGGCACTTCCCCATCCTCCTGTCACACACAAACAACCTTCTTCACATACAACCGTGAGCTCCCAGAGCCACAAGAACAACTTTGCTAAGACTGTGACTGGCTTGGGTTTACATGCTCCATAGCAGAGAATAGGCCTGTTTTCTTTTGAAAATGGAAATAAAGGTTTCTGGATCCAGAAAGAATCCACCAGACTTTCTGCCATTCAAATACATCTGCATGTTAACATCATCAAATGAATATTCTTTGGGCTTCTCTAAATAATTTAGTATCAAGTGAGTTAACAGCCATGACCCTAAACTCTTGAAACACACTAATAGGAACCTACAGAAAAGATTAGATTTCAGAATCCACATCCAGAATGTTTCACATTGGCATCTTCTCAGATCATTTCTTTAAGAAAGTTCATCATTATCTCCAGAAAGGAGAAACTATTAAAGAGATAGGTCATTGGGTTTGCCAGTTTGTTACAGACTACTTGAAAAAGACGTGTGTGGTATGTAGTTAAATGGTGGAGTCTGTGGAATTAACACAAAGATGCAGTTTAAAAGCTTGAAAAGGAAAGACTAGTTAATAAACTATCAGATTTATTCTTTCTTGTTTGGGGAGCCAAGAATCTCAAGGCCAAAAACTCATCCTATCTTGTTTAAAGTGCCTCTTTTTCCTATCCTTAAATCACAAGACACAAAATTGGAGTTTTTCTAAAATCTGACAATTTCTAACAGAATGCATTTACCTAAGCCTTTGCATTGTCTCATATATTGTCTTTCTTTCTCTCAATACACACACACACACACACACACACACACACACACACCTCTGTTGTTTCACCATCATCTATAGCTCTACTATTCTATAAAATAGTCAAGAGTAGCTCCTCAAATTTAAATTAAATTAAAATTTTAAATTCAGTTCTTTGATTAGCCATATTTCATAGCCACATGTGACCAGTGCTGCTGCAATTAACAGTATAGGTGTAGAATATTTCTATCATCAGAGAAAGTTCTATTGGCCAGTACATATCATGTGATAAATACTCAGAAAATACATGCTGAGAGTTCCAGTCAAGATGGTGGAAGAGGTAAATGCTATGTTCACTTCCTCCCATGACCGCCTCAACATTGCAAGTAAACTACAGAACCTTAATTGAGAATCACTTGAAGTCTAGCTGAACAGAAGTCCTACAACTAAGGACATACAGAAGAATCCACACCCAGACTGGTAGGAGGGGCAGAGACATGGAATGGGCTGGTTAAAAATCAGGAGGGATATCTTGGCTACAGAGGTCCCTCCTAAGGAATGAGAGGTTCCAACGCCACACCAGGCTCTCCAGCCTGGGGTTCTAGTACCTGGGAGACAAATGCCCATAACTTCTGACTGTGAAAACCAGCAGAGATTGTACTGAGTGAGATGGAGGATTGCTAGAGTTCCAGGTGATCCTTTGAGACTCACTCAGACTGAGCTCCAGCACTAGGACAGCAGCTCCATAGGTGCCAGGGAGATAGAGAGAGGAACGGAATTGTCTGGCTTCAGGGAGAGGTCTATAGGAGTAGCTTTCTCTCAATCAAAAGTGCTGGCAAAAGGCCATTGTTCTTTTGTTGAGCCCTCCTCCTACCTAGTGTGAACCTGCAAGCAGGAAGCATATCTGAGTCTCCATCAACCTGGCTAATACTCTTTATCCCATGCTGGTGATTCCCTGAAGCTCTGCCACATGTGTGGGCCCACTCAAATGGCTTCCAGTGACTTCTTCATAAAAACAACCTGTCTTGTCTCCTGCTGCATTTTCCTAAAATCTCTCAAAGGTTCACAATCCTCAAACAATCAGCATCTGGACTCAGCATGCCCCATACTTCTTGCTGAGAAGCCAAAGGCCAGCACCAGTGGAAGCCAGCTTTGTTTTATACCTTATCTTCTCCCAGATACCTCCAAGCCCAGAACAAGGGGCAGCCATGTGCAGGTCACTTTGTAGCTTGTACCAAGTGGTCCCAGGCAGGGCACAGGCAGTGGCTGAACTTGGCCTGCACCAGAGCACCTCCCATGAGGCCCCAGAAACAATATACCTGGTTGGCAGTTTTAGGCCATATAGGAGCACCATATAACCACCTCTACAAAAGACACACCCAAAGGGAAGACTGGGCAAGCACCTGATAAAGTGAAACCTGGTCTGTGGGGTCAGCCACTACACAATAGCTCCTCTTCTGTGGTCACAGCCAGGACTTAACAACCAATCAGCCTGAGGGTGAATCCCTCCTATTGACTTGTGAACAGCAACCAAGACTCAACCACAGCAGAAGGGGGCATACACAACCCACACAAGAGACACTCCTGGTGCACGCAGCTCAGGTGACCAGGGAGACTGCACTACTGAGCCCCACAAGACACATACTACACAAAGCCAAGCTACTAAGACTGGGAGACATAATATTAGGCTGACCAGATGTACTATTTTAAACAGGACAGAAGACAACAGTACTGTCCCATTTCAAACAGTACGTCTGGTCAGCCTAGTCTCACTGGGCTAAATTGAGGGTATCAGCAGGCTGACCATATGTACCATTTGAAATGGGACAGTACTGATGTTTTCTGTTCCATTTAAAACAATATGTCTGGTCAGTTTATATAGCATCCCTATTTTAATACATAGAAACAAACACAAGAAGGCAGCCAAATGGAGAGACAGGTAAACATGTTCCAGGTGAAAGATCAGAACAGATCTCCAGAAAGAGGGATGAGAAAATGGAGACAAATAATCTACCAGATACAGAGTTCAAAATACTGGTTATAAGGGTGCACAGTGATCTCAGTGAGAACTTCAACAAAGAGATAGGAAACATGAAAGTGGAGGTAGGAAAAAAAAAAAAACAGAAATTAAGAATACAATAACTAAAACAAAGAATACGAGAATCAACAGTAGATTAGAGGAAGCAGAGGATTGAATCATTGATGTATAAGTAAAGGCAGCAGAAACACCCAATCAGAACAACGGAAAAAACAAAGCAAAACAACAAATACAATAAAATGAGGATAAGGGGCCTTTGGGAAAACATCAAGCATATCAGCATTCATTCACAGTATAGAGATACCAGAAGAAGAGAGAAAGCAAAGAATTGAAAACCTATTTGAAGAAATAATGATGGAAAACTTCCCTAACCTGGCCAAGGAAATAGATACACAAGCTCAGGAAAGAGTGCTCCAAACAAGATGAATCCAAAGAGGCCCACATCAAGACACACCATTATTAAACTAACAAAGGTTTAAGACAGGGAGAATCTTAAAAGTACCAAAGGAAAAGCAGTTAGTTACTACAAGGGAGCTCTCATCAAACCATCAGCTGATTTCTTAACAGAACCTTTGCAGGCCAGGAGGGGTTGGCACTAAATATTCAGAGTGATGAAAAGCAAGGACCAACAACCAAGATTATCTCTTCAGCAGAGCTATCATTTAATCATTTAGAATCAAAGGACAGATAAAGAGCTTCCCAGATAAGAAAAAGCTAAAGGAGTTCATTAACAGCAAACCAGTATTACAAAAAATGTTAAAGGGGCTTTTGTAAGAAGAAGGAAAAGTAGATAAAAAATATGAATAATAAAATAGCAATAACTACATATATATCGATAATTACTTTAAATGTAAATGAATTAAATGCTCTAATCAAAAGCTAGGGTGGCTGGGTAAATACGAAAACAAGACCATTACATATGCCACCTACAAGAGACTCACTTTAGATAGAAAGACACACAAGGACTGAAAGCAAAGAGATAAAAAAATGATATTTCATAAAAATGAAAATTAAAAAATAGCTGTGGTAGTAATACACCAGACAAAACAGACTTTAAACGAAGGCTAGAAAATGAAACAAAGAAGGACCAAGTAATACCACTTCTGGGTATCAATCTGATGAAACCCAAAACACTACTTCAAAGGGGTATGTGCATCCATGTGTTCATTGCAGAATCATTTACAATAGACAAGATATGGAGGCAACCTTGGTGTCCATCAGTGGGGCCCAAAAGTAGGTATACAAATGAACCAATGAAATTCATCACAACAGATTATATGGGTACACATACACACTGACACACAAAATAAACATACTGTATACCTGGGCCACCCTGTATAAAATAGAATATTACTCAACCATAAAAAATAATGAAATATTGCCAACTGCAACAACATGGATGGACCTATGGGTTATTTTGCAGAATGCAGTTAGTGAGACAGAGACAGACAAATGTCATATGCTTTCACTTATAAGTAACATCTAGAGAATGGGATAAAGGAACAAACAAAACAAAAACAGTTGATAGATACAGAGAGCATTTTGATTGTTGCTGGATGGAGGGGCTGGGGATATGGGTAAAGGTGGGGAGGGGATGAAGAGGTACAAATTGATAATTGCAAAATAGTCATGGGGATGTCAAATACAGGATGAGGAATACAGTCAGTAGTATTGCAATAACTATGTATGGTGTCAGATGGGTACTGGATTTATCAGAGTGACCACTTCATAGGTTATATAAATGTCTAATCACTATGTGTACACCTGAAACTAATATAATATTGTATGTCAACTATAATTAAAAAACTAAAAATAATTTTAAATAATAAATGTTTTGTTGTACTCAAAAAAGAAAAAAGAAATAGGTATTTAATTGGCTAAGTGAATAAATGAATGAATATGTACTATAGTTTTTCCAAGTACATTTTCCCTCTTTTTTCTTTCAACTTCTCTAAAATTTGCCCATTTCTTTAAGGGTAAATAAAGTTAAATTCCCCACCTCACACCACACCCCTCCTAGAGCTATTTTATTTGGCATTTATTTCGATATTTAAAAAAATAAAAACTACCGAAAAAAGTATTAAAAAGTAATAATATAAATGTGAGATAAGGAAGAACTTTGCCATCCAGAGAAGAAAGGATTCACTGATTTGTTCATGTATAAATTTCAAATTTCCAAGAGGTAAAAGTAATAAGTCAAATTAAAAGACCAACAACAATGTGGAACTATTTAACATATATGACTGAAAGTAAGAGATTAAAATTTTTAATACATAAAACATTTAAAAATCAATTTAAAAACAATGTGGTAGAAAAATGAAGAAAAGTTAAGAACAGCCCATTCACAAAAGACTACAAATAGTGATTTTACTCATTAGAAAAGCTGAACCTTACTACTAATCAAGTAAATGTAATGAAAGCAACAGTATGGTTTTCATTTTCACCTACCAGTCTGGTAGAAATTTAAAAAAACTTTCATAATTAATACTGGCAGGGTTGTGGGGAAATACGTACATTCAATTTTGATGTTCCAAATTGAAAATTGATATTGCCTTTGGGGAGGGCACTTTGGAAGTTTCAACCAAAAATTTTAATTTGCATACATCTTTATCAGCAATTCCATTTCTAGAAAATTATCTTACAGCAGTACTCAGACAAATGCACAGATTTATGTACCTAGAAGTTTGTGACAGCATTGTTTGTAAGAGTGAAAAATAGACACATCTGAAAGTCTAGTAAAAGGTACATCAGTGCAATGAAATATAGTATAATTGCTTTTTAAAAAAACAATTTACTATTACTAAAACAATATATTATTTAGTCAAAAATACAAGATGCAAAATAATCTTTGTATTATCACCTTCATGTGTATTAAACCTGTGTGTACACACAGAGAGATAGAGATGGAGATAGAATAGTTATTGGGGGTTTACCTTGGCCAATCTCTGTTCTACTTTATGTATTAACTCATATCATTTTCACATAAAGCTATGATGGAGGCAATATTATTAGCTCTACTTTATAGATAAGGAGATTGGTAAATAACATAAAATTACTTAGCTAGTAATGGTGGAATTAGAATTTGAATTCAAGGAGTCTAACCCCAGCATTGGCCCACCTAACACTGCCAAGTAGTGCGTGTGTTGGGGGTGGGCGGGCAGTTGGGAAATAAAGATAGACATAAAGTGATAGATTCCAAATTCTTAACCTTGGTTACATCTGGTGAGTAGAATTAGGCTTAGAGGTGGTTGGATGAGGGGGAATGTGACAAAGAGTTTTTATTTTTTGTTTTTGTTTTTAAGCAAGAAAGAATTTCAAAATTTACTTATTTCAATTGTACAGTGATTAAATTTTTAAAATAAGCATTATCATTTTTACAATAAAAAATTCAAATCTGAAAAACACATTCTATCTCATTTTCTCCAAAGGGTTTAGAAATAGCACTTTTTATTTTAAGAGCAAAAAGAGTTTAAATGAGTTTCATGGATAGCTTGGAAACTTGGCATAGGAGTACATCCAGGAATCTAGAGAGAAATCACTTGTTTTCTGGCAAAGATTGAAGCTGAGTAGAATCCTCTGGTTTTAGGAGACTGTCAACACCCAAGAGCACCCTGGCCAAGAACCAAGTTCCAAAGTCAATTGCCTGCACTGCAAAACCAATGTGGTAATGCACGCATCTTTATCCTTGGGTCTTGACTTGGTCACACTAAGCTTTGGTTTCCTCACCTGCATGAAGGGAATAAGGATTGCCCCTCCACCTACTACAGGCTGTGGTAAGGAGTGAAGAAGGTGGGAGTTAAGCACTTTGTGCAATGCCTGGTGCATTGTTAGTCTCAATCAGTGTTAGCTACTGAGGTCATTATTGCCGCATGGAACTTCTATCACTCCTTCTCCTGGCAATTTGGAATTAAGATTACAAGTTGATCAAATTGTGGGAAACAGCCAAGAGACCAGGGCAGCTGTGTGGTGGAGGGAGGGAGAAGAAACTTCCCCTACCCTTCTAGGTTCTTTACTTTGGTCTAATAATTAAATCTACACAAAGCAAATTAGCTTAGCAAGGGAAAATTACCAAATTTAATTACATATGTATGTATGGGAATCCCACATATATGAGAGGTTTAGAAACAGGAAGTTATAATGAGGTGTACAGGACATTCTGCACTTAGGATGAGGTCACGCACCTTGAGGCTTTAGAAGGGAGGAGCATCATTCACAGAACAATAAGAAAAGCAGATGTTCAGTGATTAGAAGTTTGCCTTGTCATATAGATAGGTCAAAAAAGGTTATGTCTGATAATAACTTACTGTGGGCAACACCCAATTTTAATTCTTCTAGGTAGTTAATGGGGCAGGCAGAAGTTTCTCTTCAGCCCAGAGTCTCAGTTGCCTATAACTCAAAATAACCCCCATGCCACAGGGCAAACCTTGGGGTGACTTGTTTTGAACCCCTTCATAACTAATTTGGCATGCTGAATAGCAGGTGTAGTATAAATGAGAGACTGTGGCCAAATAAGAACTGATGAAAACTGTAAGAAAGGCTGACATATGAATGCAATGATCACCCTCTGAAGTGTAACAGGCAATTAAGTCTTGGAAATTCAACCTCTGTGCATCACCTCTCAGAATCAGAGGACAACTTTTTTCAGAGAGATGGTGTCTGCCGTCGCCCTCCTGTTTGCTCCATGAGGATGAAAATCCCCAATAACCTTTTAACCCCTTCTCATTTCCAAAGCTCTTGCTCTGGGTTCATAGCTCCTGCATTTCACTTATAAGGAAAGAATATGTATCTAGGAAATGCACATGGCAAAACCTGCTTTAAAAAAATAAAAGAACAAAAGAAAAAATACCAGAAACTCCTGGGCCCAGAAAGTACCTGTCTAAGACAGAATTACCATGTGATTGAAATGCATAGTTTTAAGAAATCATACCCTCTGCCCCAATATCCATCCTGCTTCACATTGCTTCTGGGTGAAGGCACATACCTATCTGCACAGACACAGATACATACACCCACATGCACACAAACACTTGCACACAAGCACGCACATGCACATGGGCATGCACACGCACGAGCGCGCGTGCGCACACACACACACACACACACACACACACACACGGAGCTTGTCTCCCACATTTTCAAAGACAATTTTGAAATGCAAGGCACAGCCAAGTTAATAAAACATACTTGAAACTGTGTTCTGTTTGTTCATTAAACTATAAAGCATTTTAAACCTGCAATTAATTCTAGGTAAATTAAAGACATGACACAGCTATGACACTATTGCAAGAGCATTTGTGCTAATATCTTACATTTTTTTACATTAAATCACCCTGCTGAAAGGTTTAACAACCATTCATATTTATAACTGCCTTCTAGATTTTTCTCTTTTTTTTTTTTTGCCTACCTCAGTTGTCAAAGCATTAACGAATCTGGCTGTTGGGAAGCATTCCAATTCAGAGTTATTTTTCCATGAGGTACTTAAGACTCCACACAGCAGCTCGTGATTATGTTGGCAGTGGCTTTGCATAACTGTTGGTTTCCTGTAGTATAAATAAGTGAACAGCTAAGAATGTTAATGTTTTGCTTTGACCAACAAAAAAACTCTAAATAAATGACAAGAAATTAGCCTCATTGGACTACTTAAGTTGTTTTTTTCTCTCTTTTTTTTTTAGAGGGGTAAGTGAAACCCAAGTAACAGAAAAAAGAGATCATATAATACATGCTACCATTTTGAGGTCATTCTCCAAGTTAAAAAAAAAAAGGGTTCAAATTGTTTAATTACCAAAGTCTTTTCTAGTTGACAAACTCAACTGGAAAAAGACCCTGAAGGTCATCTGTGAGCACCAATGCAGGCAGCATCCAGCGATGGCTAAGTGCACTACAAAGCATGTCAGAGACTTTGCCCTTTTGAGATTTAGCTGAAAAGGAAGAACAAGAAACCTGGTCCTCCAGGCAGGAGGTAGGTAAGGCTGCGGAGGAGAAGGCGTGGCAAGAAGGGAGCCTGCAGATGGAATTCTGAGGGGCAGCTCCTGAGAGAGGCTTTGCTTCCTATCGTCTGCCACCGTCCAGAGTAGTACACAAACTCTGTGGGATGAGGTGTGAAGGACCTTGCACAAAGATTTTGCTGCTTCTGCATTCTCCAAACTATCTAGGGCAAAATGTTCCCCATCTCTTCCCATTTCTTTTCACTCTTCCCTCACACACAAACCATCCAGCTATGTTGAGTAAAAGCCTGGTAAATGTCACCCCCAGAGCTTCTTGCTGTTATCACTGTGCCCCACCCCCATCTTCTCTCCTCTTCCCCTGCACTTTTACCTACCTAAAGCTCAGGCTTCCAGCCCGGGTACCCCTTCTCAGAGCACGGGTTAACTGCACTCTCCTAGCATCGTGCACCACGTCTCACGTAGCTTCTAGTCTGCCGTTCTGTGCTTTTTACTTGCCTTTTGCCACCATTGAATAATTAGTTTCTCCAGGGTAGGACCGTGACTTAGACAATTTTTATCCTTAGAGCCTAACACAATGCTGGCATATAGTGGACTCTTAAGAAATGGTTTTTGAAGAAAAAACAAAAAAGATTAATTAATATTGTTTCCCCAATTGTAATGACCCTTATTTATGTTACCTTGTGATAAAATGGCAACACATATTTACCTTAAGTTAGTCACCCTAATTAATGATTTAAATATTTTTAAATCACTTAAGATGACCTGATGTTTAACTAGATAACATATATATGCATATATATGTACATATATATACACATATACACACACATGTATAATCTAATCTAATGTTATAAATAACATTAGATTATAAATAAAAATGTATTTGTTTATATACTACAGGTTCACAAAGATGAGATTCACAATGAATGATTTACAGTCATGTGTTACCTTCTCTATTGCACCTTAAAAGAACTAATTGAACAACCACTGTTCTTTTTGCCAAGCTAGTCATTAAAAAAATTTTTTATAATGCATGTGGCAGCCATACACAACATAGAGAGAACAGTATAATGAACCCCATGAACTCATAACCTAATAATTTTCATCTTACAACTAGTTTTGTTTCATCTATATCCTCACCTAGCTCTCTGCCTTGTACTACCTTAAAGCAGATCTCAGACATTATATCATTTCATCTATAAATATTTCAGTACCTCTGAAAGGACTCCTTTAAAATATAATACATATCACAATCACTCTTAAAAATTAATAATTTCTTAATATCAAATATCTAATCCATGTTCAAATTTCTAATTGAAACATAAATGTTAATAATTTATTATAGTTCGTTTATGAAATCTGGGTGAAAATATGATACACACATTATGACTGGTTGATAACATTTCTTAACTTCCTTTCAAGTCATGAGTTTCCCTCTTCATCTCCTCTTCCTTACAATTTATTTGTTGAAGAAACAAGGTCATTTATCTTGTAGTTTCCCAGTCTGGATTTTGCTAACTGCATTCATGTGGTGTCTTTTAATGTGATTCACAGTTCCTCTGCATTTCCTGTAAATGGGTCATTGTATCTAGTGCCTTGGTCAGATCCAAGTTTCATTCACTAGGAAAACTATTTACTTCAAAGGTAATGTTGTGTTCTCTGGTCAGGAGGCACATAATGTTTGATTGTCTCATTTTTCTCTTTCTGTGATGTCCATAGCCATTCATGTTTAATGCCAATATTTATTAATTTATTAGTGATTTCAACATGGTGATATTTCAATGCTCTTGTCTCTTCTTCACTTATAAGCTAGTCGTTTCTATAAATATAAATTTCCCATTATTGTTATTTGGTTACTCAGTGGTAGAGTTTGTATAGGAAAGACAAAATAAATATTAGATTTTTTTTCCCTTTAGTGTTCATACTAATGAGTTGATTCTCTAGCATTCTCCTATGGTAAGTAATTAGTTCTTTTTCCCAAGGTAGTTTTGAACTCATTAATTTAATTACATTTGATGAATATCAGTCTGTTGCAGTTAAATGGTCTTATTTGATTCTCAAATTGTTTAATCTTTGACTAGTAGAGTATGGTAAACATTGGCTCCGGAGTCATTTTGAGTTGAACCTAGTTGCCCATGACAATCATTTTAAGAGAAATTATAACATTCACAGAATAAAGAGAATTTGCATGCAGATCAGCAATTCTCTTCTTTCCCAGACAACAGCATGTCTCACAATATGCCATGCTACCCACTGACCTGTGCTTGATTCAGAGTTCCCCTGAAAAATTCCCCAAGGAAAAGACTGGAACCTAGGGGTAGAACTTTAATCTTACAGATTATTCTCCAAGCATTCAAGAAATTCTAGGATTTTTTATTAACTCTCATGAAGTTTACATGTCCTTAAGATCACAAGTTTCCATTTGATTTGATATTTAGTTTATAAGTATATGTAATTATAGCAGTCAATTTCATAATTATTCCTTCTAGAAGTAGTAACTAACTATAATGTAGGTAACAGCCAAGTTCCAAATAGCAAATGGGATTAGTTAAAATGATCCTCTACACTTGTCCTGTCTTTGCCTCCTTCCATCTAGCAGAAGGTAGCCTTCCCATCAGAGGGGCATGGCCCAAATGTCAGGGGTTCAGCACTGAGACAGCCACAAGAGGACCAGGAAGGGGACAGGCCACCACTGTGAGTATGGAATATCCATTCCTGAAAATTTTCCCAAACCATGGAGAAAAATATTTAGGTTTAATGACTTAGGGTGGGTTATAATTTGACATAAAAGAGTGAGTAGATTAATTTGGATGTTTTTCTAACTAATGTTGTCTGACTAGTTATGCAGAAAGCACAAATATATGATCACTCTATTTCTTACCAGTCACTAAGCATTTTTACTGCCTCATTCTTACCCCTCTTCCCTCACCTGTTTTTCTCAACTGTGTTCTTTCACTCATTCGTTCATTCATTCCTTTGTTCATTCATTCATTCATTCATTCATGCATACTGTAACTAGTAATTGAACAACTTTTGTATGCCAGGACCTGGGGATACACTGTGATAAACAGAATGGGCATGATCTTTGTTTTCAAGGAGCTTTCTTTCTGGTTTGAGGAAACAGTCAAAATAAATCAACAAGATAGTTTAGATAGTGACATTAACTATGAAGAAAATAAAACAAAATGAAATGATAGAGAGTCACTGTGGGGCTATGTAAAATGACTGATGGGAGAGGGTTGCTGATAAACTATTATAGAATAGGGATCAGTAACCTTTTCTATAAATTGACAGTTGCTAAATATTTTAGGCTTGTGGGCCATATAATGGCAACTAAGCATGAAAGCAGTCATAGACAATATGTAAATGAATGTGTATGACTGTGTTCTGATAAAACTTTATTTACAAACAGGTGGATTTGGCCTGTGGGGTATAGTTGGCCAATCCCTGAACTAAAAATCTGTATAACTGATGGCTCAACAGTCCTACTCATGCAGCCCAGTTGTCTTTCCAAAACAGCTTTTATAGACACACCAAGCCAACCTCTTATTCCAACTCTCTTGCAAGAGAAAGTTAGAGGTCTTAAACACCATAATCTTACTTGGCTCTCATCTCACCCAAGTGTATAATAACTGAGGAGTTAAGACAGTACCCTTAAGGGAGATAAAGGAGTAATTACAGCTTGATTTGAGTCCTGTATTAAAATGATTGAAGTGTACCCCTTTAGGAAGTCTAGAGGTGCCACCCAATGTTTGTGCCTATTTAGGAAAACCTGTTCAAAGTCTTTGGAAACCCTAATAGTTCATGTCTGCTGTCTCATAACCTTCTACTTTCTACATCATCTCTTTCATTTCTCTCTTCTTTTTTTTTTTCTCACCACATTTGTCAAACAAGATTTACCTATATGAAACCACAATGGCTAGTTTTTGTCAGTTCATATTTCTCCAGATGTTTTGTGATCTCATTCCTTCTTAATGTCTCTCAAATCTGCTTACCTCTGAGGTTAGGCTGGACAGTCTGTAATTTCTCATCTTCTGCCACTCTAAATGGGTCCCTGGGTAAGCAACAACCCCCTTCAGTGGAGTCAGCCAGAGAAAGTCACACATATCGTAAACATGCTGCAAGCTATTCAGCAATAATATTCAGTGGAGTTTGCTTTAGTTCAGAGGCCAAGGGGATTTGGTGGGGAAAAAAAATACACAAAAGGCTGTTCTATTGGAATAAGCTTGACAAAGTCAACCGCTAAAGAAAACTAGAGCCAGACTTTTTGGCATCTAAAAGGGAAGAAAAGATATTCTTCCCACTCGTTTCTTTGAGGTCCCCACAATAAGAAAACAGATATTACATGTGGTTGCCTGTGTTTTCCTTGTGATTTCACTCTTCTCATTATTAAACCACAGTGTCAAATCCAAGTTCAGTAGTGAATTGACCTGCTGGTGAGGGAACATGCACTGCTTAGGGGCTGGGCCACCTATTCATTCCTGCTCAGTATTTCTCATTTTTATCTTCTTCCTCTGAGATACTAACCCAGCTGACAATACCCAACAGCTCCTGAAATTTGCATCAGATCTCCTTGCTTTTATAGCCCCGTTCTGACCTCCACCCTCTGACCCTACATGACACAGTTGTAGGTAAAGGGTCCTCTCACCTTTCGGTGTAGGAGTCTTCTCATCCCAACAGATCTGGGTAGGCCAGGCCAGCATCACCTTTTCAGAGATTGGAGAGGTAGGAAAATCAGTCACCAGAAGTTCAAATATATAGGAGCACAGGGATAAGTGGAAATATGAGACCATAAGTGAACCCAATTCTACTAGGTCACGTCAGGACTGGACCTGAGTTCTGCTGTGTTTTTAAAGTACATCAGTGAAAATGGGTAGGAAGTCTACTTGCAGGAGGTGGTCTAGGGCAGATAAAACTCAAAGATGCTGGCTATGATTGTATAAAACCAACCACAGGGACATGGTGGCCTCAAGGTCAAGAAGGAACCATCAGCTGAACTGAAAGCAAAGCTGCTGAATGGGGCTCCTCCCATGGGCCTGGTCCAAGTCTCATGGAGTTCCTTAAGTACACAGTGCAGCAGGGGCCGGATTGGAGCCAGCAGGACATGCCCTTCAGTGTCCTGTTTCAGCTGCAGGGAATGGTTTAAAGTAAAAGGGGTTTTCTCCATGCTTGGGCCAGAGAATTGAAGAGGAAGTAGCACCACCTCCTGGCCTTACCCCAGAGGAAGCTGGTGAGGAGGGGGGGGCGGGGGGGGGGCGTGGAGGGAAGAGGGAGCAGAATAGAGGCAGACTCTCAACTGATTTCCTAGGCCATCTCAGTGTTCTCTTTAAGGCAGAAAGCATTTCTTTCCTAGTGTGAGAGGAATGTGGGGTGGAGAGTCTCTGTCAGGGGAGCGTGTGAAATAAATGACTTCACCCATGGAGACAAAGCGTCTGTCCTGAGTCATTAGCATTCTAGTCCCATGTATACCTCATGGTGTTGCAAGCTAGCTGTTTGGGGTTCAAAGGATGGTCTGGACTCATTCATGAATTCAGAGTTGACCTAGTCACACTAAAATTGAATCCACAAATGCCAGTGCACACCATTGAGCAACAATGACTAAAGGTAGCTTTTTGAATGTGGCCCCCAACTCCATGATCTAAAATAGAATGAGTATCCACACACTCTCAAGGGGCATGTTGGCACTGGCAACAATCAGGTTGTTTAAAATCAGCAGCAAGTGGAGGGGAAAGGATTCCTAGAACAAGGCCCAGCCATAAAAACCAAAAGCATTACATCATGGAGAGGAGCCACGTTTAGCTACCAGCAGCACGGGACTGAGACACACACATTGTGACGTGGGATATGGGTAAGCAGAGATGGCTTGGGATCCTTCACACCTCTCTGTCTACAAGGATGAGAGGATTCTCCAGGTGCCTGTTCTGGGTGCCTTTGCCTGAGACTCCACGGGAGGGTGAAGCTATTCTGATGTAATCCCTCACGAGTCCAGAAATACTGATGAAGGTTTCCCATCTCATCTTCTCACAGGAAACCTGTGCATTTTCACACAGTCCATCAGTGCCTGAACCCAAAAAAATGCTAAGTGAAAGAAGGGAGATAGCCACAGGCCTTTGTGACCATAACAGTTACAAGGAAATTAAACAATGGATTTGGAACAAGACAAACCTGGCTTCAGAGCATCATAATCTATGTGGTTTTGAGCAAATTACTTCTCTTTAAGCGTGTTGTTTCTCCTTCCCCAACTCCTTCCTCTTTTTCTTCTTCATAATAACATTTTTGTGAGCACCTTCTCTCTAGTCTACTAGGTTTGCGAGTAAATTGAGAAAAATAACAATAACTACTGCACAGAATTGTTACAAGAATTTAGGTAGAGGCTATACATGTACATAAAGCAGTTAGTCCTATGGCTAGTACAGAGGAGGCACTAAGGAAACGAAAAATCTCAACCTACTCTGTGTAATAACAGCCTCAGTCAGCTGAATTGAATACTCAAAAGAGTTCAGCAAAGAACTTAATTGTCCACATGAGCCCTTGGTGATCAGACTTTTCTCTCTCTTCATGTAGGTAACTTGAATATCCATATCAAAGATGAGTGTCCTCTACATCTGAAACAGCATGCAGATGCCCAAAGGGCTGAGTTTTCACAGGTTGACCAGGTGAGCAAGGACTTAGGCCATGTCTTTTTGTTTGGGAAACCCTCCATTTGTGTTCTTAAAATTCTACATTTTAAGAACAAGCCTGCAAATCAGAGCTCAGATGCAGACTTGATGATTTCTTCAAAATCATCAACTACCATACTCTAAAAACTCCTTTAGAAATTACTATAATTAACAGAATTTCCAGCAGCAGGAAAATCAAGAATTTAATTAAAATATATATATATATTTGGAACTAAAAAGAACTGCAGGAATAACTGAGAGCAGATATTTGGTATGGAAGAGACAGGGGCTGGGGCAGAACAGCCAGAAGACTAGTCCAGTGTCTTGCAGTCAGTTCCTGAAAGAACGGGAATAAGGGAATGAAAAAGCAGGTCCAAGACACCCAGGTTCCATGATATCCAGCTGGCTTCTGCATTTCCCCAGTGTGGGTAGTGAGGAGTGAAGCAACCCTAGAATTCCTCGCAACAGAAAAGAAGGGAGATGGATATGGCAGAAAGAGCATAGGCCTAAAAATTAAGCCTATGGCATCCAAGCTCCAACTCAGGCCACCAGGCTGGCTGACTTGGTCCAGGTAACATCACCCAGCTCCACGTCTGTGATCAGAAGACCCCTAAGCAGCTGCTGTAAGTTCTGAATCCCTTTCCTAGCTCCAAACATTACAAGCATGCAACTCCCCCCAAAAGAGCAATAGAACACCCAGGGTGTGCTTGGCTCACAGACGTGCTTCGAGTTCTTTGCCTGACTCTGTCCAAATAAAGGCAACTGCTCTCTACCCATCTTTTGTCAATAGCATTTGTGTGTGATCATCCCCAAGGTCACTGGTTGTTTGTTCTTGGACTGTTTTCTGGGAAGCTTTTTTACTACCACATTGGGCCCCTGCAAGAAGCTTAGAAGAGCTTCAATCATACAGGATGCCTCAGAGAAAAAGGAATGAAAGGCAAAAAGGAGGAAAAAGAAAAGGAATTGCAATATTAAGCTACATAGAATTTTGCCTTCCTTTGGCTCTGAAATCTTCTGCCACTGAGGCAGGAAAATAGGGGTCCAAAGCTCTAATCTTTGTTGACTGAGAGAAGAGGGTGAGGCTTTGCATTTAAATTCCTCTCTTTTTTACCATATTTCTATTTAGCCACTATGCAGTGAGTGACTACGTTAAGCTAAGTTGGGCATTGTATAGGGCCTACCCTGTTTAGGGACTAAATAAATGAGAGACAAAGGTGGGGGAGTTCCATCGCTGCCTTCAAAGAGATCGTGGTCTGGTGAGACTGAAAGTGGATGAGAATAGGATAGCAACTTAATAACCCTAACACCAAACAGAACATAAGTTATTCATTTCATCATTTGAGCATTATTTCATTCTATAGACACATATTTGACTATCTGCTATGTTTCAGGGGAAAATGCTTAGCCCTGGGAATTTAAAAACTAAATTTAAAAAATATATAAGGATCCCAGCCTCCTGGAAATCTGTGGCCCTGCTGAGGACATGTGTCTGCCATGAGAAAGAGCCACAGGTGTTCAGAGAAAGAATTTTCATTATGAGGTGATTAAGCCAGCCTCCAAAGCAAAGGTGACATTTAAAGGAGGGCTTGTATATTTCCTGTTCCAGACTTGGAATCAGCCAGGTCTCTAAGGACATCTAAAAACAGAGGTATGAAGGAAGTGTGGCCCAGGTGAATACATAATATGAACAATCGTGCAGAGATGAGAAAATAGGAAGCAGGGTCATGAACCAGCTGCTGAGTCAGTTTGGCTGGTACATGGCAGGGAACTGACATTGGACCAGGAAAGCACATCTGGAATGCCACCTGATGGACCTAACAAATCAAGGAGCTAGTGAAATCGCTATACGGAAGCAGGACATAACTGGTTCCAGAATTTGAGGATGTGGAAGCAAAAATTCAGCCCAGTGGTGAAGTATATAGGAATCAGAAGGTGGCAGGTCAAGTTTGCTATTAACACTTGAGATTAAAAGTAAGAGAGAACTGTAGTACCCACATGTTGTCCTGCAATACATGTTCCACTACAAGAAACCAAGAGTTCTTCAAGATGCAGCTGGCTCTGAGTCTGGGGCAGGAGATATAAAGGATGGGTCTGGAGTATCTTGGTATACCAGGTAACACAGAAACTCTTAAAGACTACTGGGTTGTGTAAAAAGAATTCGGAGATAACTTGGAGTCATTACCACAAGCAAACGTAGAGCAATTCAAGCATCAAATCAGGATCATAACTAAGGAAACTGAAGCACATCACAGAAATTAAACCCACAATTTCATAATGACATTTAAAAGAAAAACATGAATTGGTCACTATTGGAAGATGCTGGGAAACCAACTAGTAAGTAAGGGAAAGAATAATGCATTTATCTTGTCTTTCCTACATGAGTGTACCACTGGGAACCCACACATTAAATAAAGGAAGTTTATCATCATAGAAGGATTTCTGCTGACAAATGAATAAGGAGTGATAGACTTTGAAACATCATCATTTTGCCACTTCTTAAGAATGAATGGTTTTAAGCATCAATGACTTAAAAGAGAGACAAGCAGATGTTATGTGCCACCTATGCCACTATGAGGTTGTTTTCCCCAAAAATAATTTACTCTGTAAATCAAATCTGTTCATCTAGCAATTTATAGGAAATACAAGGGACAGGGGAACATGTCTGACATCACAGGAATACACTTAGCTAGATCCAAACTGTAGGGGAAAATCTAAGGGCAAATGATCGTATTTCTTCAACAAATTTCAAGGGAAAGAAAGAAAAAGAAGTGGATGGATGGAGAAGGTATAGATTAAAACGCACTTAAAAAATGTTATTGACCAATCACAGATGTGGGCTTTACAGGGGTGCTGGTATAAACAAACTGTGAAAAATAATATTATTTATAAGATTTGAGCATATAATAACATTAAGAAACTTTTGTTAATTTCTGTTTTGTGCTATAAATAATATATTGCAGTTATATTTCTAAAAGTTCCTTATCTTTTAGAAATGTCTGTGGATAGAATGATATAATTTGTGAGACTTGTTTCAATATAATATAGATGGGAAGAATCTAAGTGAAGGTAGAGTTGATTATTGTTGAAACTGTATAGCCGACTCTCAATTAACTGGCACCCATGCCAGATAAATGTATTAATATTTCTTTGATTTTTTTTTTTTGCTGGTTGCTTGAGATTGCTGCTTGCTTGAGTTCTGGTTAATAGAGAGTTTACTGTACCTCCTTTTGTATGGATTTTAAAAGTTTCATAAT
The DNA here is from genome assembly GCA_004026885.1 of Lyroderma lyra. Taxonomy (NCBI): domain Eukaryota; kingdom Metazoa; phylum Chordata; class Mammalia; order Chiroptera; family Megadermatidae; genus Lyroderma; species Lyroderma lyra. The sequence goes on along the minus strand of PVJL010001088.1, from coordinate 65,618 downwards.
AAAAAGTCAATGATAAAACCAAAATAATAATGAGGTGATGGAGCATTGAGTCAGGAACTGAGGAAAGAGAGGCAAAGACAAATGCGAAAGGCATATCCTTGGAGGCCTGCAGGGAAACCTGGCCCCTGGCAGAGTGCCTGTTGGGGGAGATATACAGGTCCTGACAGCTCTTGGCTGTTACTTTTCTCTTGTGTCAGCTCAAACTCTCACCTGTTTGGATTTTGTTGCCGCTTTTTGAAAATCTTCTCAGCTATAACATTCTGGTCAAACTCGGGTCATCCTCACAGCCTTTTCGTGATTGCCCCCACTCCCCAAGCATTTGGGGTGATCCTTCTGCTGGGCCCCGTCCACACTTGCCAAACTCCTGCACCACAATGTCTTCCCCTTCCTGGCTCTCAAACCCAAGGACTGTGTCAGATGCATGTTTGCATTCTCCATGCCTAAGACAATGCTTGTCACACAATAGACATTGAAATAGTTGGATGAATAATGAATGGATGTCTCTGAATTTTGGGTGGCCAGGGCTAGGGTGGTGCCATTTAGAAGTAAGGAGAGGTGAGATGTGAGATTGAAAGGTGGATGATGCATTTCATTTCAGACATATTGAGTCTAAAACCCAAAGGACCCGAACTCAGGAAGCTGGAGTCAGAACTGCATATTGGAAGCCCCCTTCACAGAGATGAGAATTTAAGCCATTGGGAGGATAGACTTGTAAGGAAATAGGAACATTGGATGAGAAAGCCCTTGAGATCAGATGGGTAGTAAGAGGATACAACTAAGGAAAAGTATGTTAAAATTTTAAAAAATGATCCAATGTTTTTTTAAAGGTGGGGTATAGGACAGAATTCCAGACAGATACTCAGAAGGATGAAGCCTTGCAGAGAGACAGCTGGGCCAGAAGAGGAGGTCCTCACTGCCCCACCAGGAAGGAGTGATTGCAAGTGGGCAGGAGGCTAGAAGCCAGACTTGAGGGTTGATGGAACCAGAAGTTCTTAAAAAGGAAAAGTTGCTCAAAAGGGACCGTGGCTCCCTTTACATGAAGCTAGTAATAAAGAGACAGAGAAAGGTAGAAGCAGCATAGAGGGCCGTTCTGACATTGCAAGGTAGAAGAGACTATTATGTAAAATATTTCTGGGAAAGACATGGGGAGAATGAGGAACTCCTGACTTCTACCCTCTAATTACAGTAGACTCTCTGTTAACCAGAACTCAAGCAACTGGCCCAAAGTTTTTGCCGGTTGCTTGAGATTTTGCTGGTTGCTTGAGAGTGTCGGTTAATGGAGGACCTACTTATATTTATCCAGCATCTACCAATCCCCATGAGTGCTGGTCACCTGAGAGTTTACTATGTGTCTTTTGTTTTACTCTTACGTTTGATGGGGATAGTAAAAAGCTATTCCAAGTTCTTAAACCCACAAGCAAAACTGTACAAAAACTATTTAACATTTATGCAGCAATTGCTATGTGCCAGGTGGTTCTAAGTGTTTTACCTACAGCAGCTCATTGAGCCGTCTTAACCCAATAGTACAGGCAGGTGCTAGTATTAATTTCCCATTTTGAAGATGAAGAGACCAGGGCACCAAGAGGTTCAGTAACTTAGGCCCAGTCAACTTGTGAAAGGGAGATCTGGAACTTGAATCTGATCATCTGGCTTCAGAGTCTGTGTTCTTATCCACCATGCCCTGTGGCCACCTATGTGAGGTGAGGTAAGTTTTATTATAACCATTTTATAGAGAGAAAACCAGTTCAGTGAAGACAAGTAACTTGCCAACTAGTCAGAGGCAGAGCCAACCCACATCTTCTTGTGCCAAGTCTCGGAGTCTTTCCATTACCTACTATTACCTCCACCTGGTAGAGTAGACAAGATGTTATCTATGCAAAGTGAGAGGAGGTTCCAGGGGAACTGGGTACCAGTAGAGAATTTTTTAAAAGGAAAAAAAAAATCTCAAAGAGTTTGGGAATAATGTAGTAGTGAGTCAACAATAGGTACAATCTCAATGCATATGCTATAACCAAAGAGCAAATTCCAACAGAAAGAAAGAAGAACTATCAATAAATATTTGTTGAATGAATGAATGAAACTGAAGGAGACACCTTCTCCCTTCATTGGCCTCCAAAAACATCACCTGAAATAAGCTATGTCAATAGAAATGACATTTATTTAAACTTATGATTAAATTGTAGCTTATCATTCCCAGTGCTGTGCCAAGCATGCTACATGTACAATCTCATTCAATTTTTGTAACAGTGCTATCAAGTTATTATTTCATCCATCTTATAGAGATAGCATATGGAACTTACTTGGACCCCTAGTAAATTGGGGACCAAGACTCAGGCCCTACTTTGGCTGGCTTCAGAGTCTGCATTCTTAATTACTAAAGATGTTGGTCAGTATTTTCCCTGTGTTCAAGGATTCCCAAACACTTGGTCTACACCTTAGATATTCAAGCCTCAGGGCTCCTTTTGGGAACAATCCAATACAAACCTCTAACAATGGCTTAATCCTGGGAGGTGGGCATTTAACTAGTGTTGTTCCATTAGAGGCTGACCTGCTACCTGTGATTTGATGTAAAAAGATGAGCTGGAACAGATTTCTCTTACAGAAATATAGACTTGGGTAACCAAGGCACTAAGCAGTTAGAAAGAAAAATTGTTACATAAGTATGAGTAGGGTTGGGCCAGACCAGAGAGCCCTTATGGGACCATATATAAGCCAACTGATAGAAAAAGAAGAGGAAGTCAGTGAGTAAAACTAGAAAAGAATGGATTAGATGTGCATAAAGTAGCAGTGATACCATGAGGAAAAGACCTAACAGCTCTTAAAGGAGTAATAAAAAGGTAGGTTTGGTACCTTATAGCCTTCCTCTTCTAGTTCTAAAGAGGTCTGGATGTTAAGCAATTCATTTCTCTGAGAGCCAGTCTTCCATATGGTATCCAGTGAGCTCCACTTCCTAGTGTGTACACATTTGTAGAGCCTCCTCACACAGGGTTGAGATGTGTGATGAATAGAATATGGCAGAAGTGATGGTAGATCACTCCTGGGATTAGATTATAAAGGACTGTAAGGTTTCAAGCCTGGGCCTAGGTGATAAAATACTGGCTTCTGTCTTGAGCTGTCTCTCTTGGATCACTCTGGAGAAAGCCCACAGCCATGACATGAGGACACTCAATCAGTCCTGAAGAAGTTTGCCTGGAAGAGCAGAGGTTTTCAGCCAACAGCCAGTGAGGAATTGAGGCCTGCCAATGACATGAGTCAGCTTGGAAGTCAATCCTACTGGACCTTGCTCCAGACCTACCCTGTTAGGATGCCCTCAGATTTCTGACCCACAGATACTGTGCGACATAAATGTTTGTTGTTTTTAATTATGTTTTAGAATCACTTATTATATAGCAATAGATAATGAATACACTTTCCTTAGCTTCTGTTAGATCTCTGCTCTATCTACTGCCCTATAAGCTTCCATTCAAAAAGCACCCACTTCCTTGATATAGTATGAATACAGCTTTGTTTCTTCGGGCTGAAAGGACTAGACTTGCATCCAAGCCACAGCGCTCAGTCCTTAGACACCCAACAACTCACCTTAATTCCCAATCCTATTTTTCTCCATCTGTTCTGCTCAAACAGCTGCCTGGGTTTGCACTCATCTTGTTTTCTTCTTGTATCTTTATCTATGTGGTTACAGTCCAATTGCCCAACTTTAATCTACCGACAAGCTTCGCACTTGGCTCCTGAGCCCCAACTAAGCTGACCATCTAGGTGCTCCCTGGAGTAGCTGGATCAGGCCTGACTAGCCTTCCAGCCTTTTTCTTGAGTTTGACAGTACTAACTTTAAATATGTCTCCTTTTTTCATCATCGCCAAAGTGTCAGCCTTAAGGTGAACTTATATTTTTGTTTTCTACACTGACTTTCTAAAATTCACCATCATGTTCACCATCAAACAAGTCTTTGTCAGCACCTACAATGTAGGGGGCATTGTGTCAGTCACTGGTGCTATGGAGATGAAATAAGACACAGCTCTGGTCATGGAGGAATGTTCAGCCTAGTTAAAGAAACAGCTACATAGATAAACAATAATTTAATGTGATATGAAGATTTCCATAGAAGCCGTAACATTTGAACTAGTCAAAAAGCTAACTAGGAATTCTCCAATTAAAGAACCTAAGAAGGTTCTGGGCAAAGGGACCAGTATAAAGAAGTTTTGCATTACCAATGAAAATGGCAAACTCTCCTTGGAGTTTGCAATGTTTAGTTACTTAGAAAGTAGCTATTTCATATGCATAAAGTTTGATCAAGTTATCCTGAGAATTTTTATTTTGTAGATATATCTCAGAGCTTAACCAGAAATTTATCATATGGACTAATTCAAAATATACATGAAGACATAAATACACAGATATCATTGCAATTTTTTAATAGAGGTAAGATGGATGTAATCTAAATGCCCATTATTATTGGACTAAATAAATTGTATACATTCCTATAGTGGAATACTAGGCAACCGTTAATAGGATGAGGTAACTCTATCGTATAACTATAAAATATATTAACTGTAAAAGCAAGGTGCAGAGTAGTGTATATAGTGTACTACCAATTGTATGTGTGTACTTGCATTCCTGCTTGTTCATTTATTTATTCAAACAATACGTATTGTGCTCCTCCTCTAGTCTGGGCTCTATTACAGAAGCTGAAGATACAGTCGCAAACAAAACAAAATGTAAGACACTGAACTTACATTCTGATGCATTTTATGTGCATATACTATCTTTGCAATGACAACCAAGAATTGCCTCAGACTTGCTGCCTGAGGCATGTGCACTGCAGGGTTGGGGGTCAGGAGTGTGAACCTCACTTTCTAAATGTATATCTTTGGTAATGTTGGAAGATTTTACCATGTTCAAGAGTTATCTAGTCCCTCCAAAAAAATTCATTAAAAAAGACAATAACCATCTCCCATAAGTAACCCACTTGCATTAAGTCACACTTAATGCTGCTTCAGAGCACACTTATTCTACATTCCCTACTCATTCAATTCTTTCTGTGGAGATAAACTCAAGCCAAGAACGATCCTGGAAATATCTTTCAGACTAATGGTTTCTGGTCTGAGTTTATCTCTAGACTAGAGATGGGTCAACTATAATCAAAATGTGATTTTTAAAGAAGAAATTCCATCCTAAAGTCACAGAGAGAAATAAATTGATTTTTGTGATAGGCTCTGTGTTGGTTACTAAAACATAGTTCCTTGCGTGAAAGAAATAACAAGAGTTGGACATGATTAGTATCATTCTAGTACATTGCTACAACGTGATTTTATAAATGAGTCCCAGCAACAAAGCAGAGAGAACAGCCAAGATTCCAGTAGCAGCCCTAATGGCCGGGTTTCGCAATGGTTCTCGGGGGGAGGGGGTGAAATATTAGATATCACGTTTTCATTCAGGTCCTATGGGAACACCCAGTGCTGCTTCCTCCAGCTGACTGGCCTCCTAGCAATATATTACCCTCATCTCAAACCAGCATAATTCACTAATAACATTGCAGGTTGAGAGCTAAGTTTAGGCATGTATTTGGATCAGGCATGTATTTGTGATCTGTAATGACAAAGGTTTCAAACTAAGCACAAATAACGAGGGTAGATTTATGTCAGCCAGGTTGCTCGCTGAAGTTATTTATCACAATTACATCGTTTTGCTTTGGGGTGGGGCAAGGGGGAACACGAAGCTTGTGAAATGCGCGTCTGGACACCTCAGATTGGTTGCAGCTGGCACAGAGGAAAGCACTGTTTGAGTGGCCCCCCCTGTCCTTGTCAGGGCTCTCCTGACATCCTACATCATCCTGGCTGGTCCTGTCAGACATCTGTCTTTAAACAGAGGCTGCCATTCAGACCTAGTCAGATGAGAGTCTTGTGATCCTTATCCGAGTCTCTGCAGACCAAAATGAGGTCATAAAGTACCTGGGAGTGTCACTTCTGTGATTGGAGGCAACAATCTGACCTAAGATTCCAGAACTTGAGCCTCTATCTGCCAGACTCCATTGAAACTCCCCCTGAGTTAGACTGACTTCAATGTCTCTTTTTGTTCATTTCAACTGAGTTTTATGGCAGGGGGTTCCCCCTCCCTGCTGGATATGAGGTGTTGTGGCCTCCCTGGGCCAAAAACTACTTTTGGCCTAGAAGGCTCACACTTGGCTTTCAGACAATCCTGGCAGACACTGCCCACAATTTGGCTCAGGGCCTGCTGTACAGATTTTTTAAAGCAATGGAACCAAAATAAGGAGACCTTAGAGTGCAGTGGCTAAACACTGCAGGTTCAGTTTACCCATTATAAAGGATAAGAGAAATAGTACAGCCAGTGTCAAATGCACAACACCTACAAGAAATGTACAACTTTACTCTGAAGGTCCATAGTGTTTCAGAATCTTTGACATCTGCCCCGGAGTTTCACAGTGTCTGGAGCATCCACAAAAGCACCATCACTGTAAGATGGGCCTTATGAGGGAAGAGAGGTTAGCTGCACTTGGTGGGTCACCAGCCTTGAAGGCACAACCAGACTCAGTGTCAGGCACTCTGATATAATGCTGGCATGGGCATGACACTGTACCCTGTCTTACCCGCTTATCCTAACCCTGGGTGAATAGAGAATGGAAAATATCACTGTATGTTTTACAAAAGAAAAAGCTAAGAAGAGATCACTGGTTTACTCCAAGTCACCAAGGCAGGATATGGACCTGCTCTCATGACCCCAGAAGAAATTCTCATCCCATTAGCCTCCATGGCTCCAGCATTTATGGAGCAGGTGGGTATGTTTCTTGAGTATCTGTCAGGAAAATGATACAAACCCACTCACTGAGTCCTTTATTTCCACAGAAGTCACTGATCAATTCATTATCTTTCTTCTACCAAGAGAAACCCAAGAAGAAAAGTAAGGGAATTCAGAAGAAAAGAAATTCAAAATGAATACTGGACTAAAAAGTTTAAGGAAGCTAGGGTAATTTGATCCTGAAAAAAGAGAATGTTATAGTCATATAATAAATACTGTTTAATTAAAGAGTCAAGACATAGCTCACCTAAGGGTGATTGTGTAGAAGTAATGAGAGATGCCAAAAGGTCCTTCCACTCCAAATTTTTCCCTTTAAGAATCTGCCACTTGTTCCTAAAACTTCCATTTCCTGGAGGCCATGGGTGACATGCATTTGCCTTACCTTATTAACCTTTAATATCTTGTCACAGATTAAAATCCACCATTGACTTATAAAAGAATGGTCCTGCAGAGAACAAGGCTCTGTGGGAATAAATATGAGGCTGGCTGGATTTGTCTGAGACAGAATAAGGCTAAGTCTGTGGGTCTGGGGGCAGCTAGAGCAAGCAGGTGGGCAGTAAGGGGGTGATGGGGCCCGTGGCATTTGTGGCAATAGCAGCATGATGCAGATGCCATGGGTGGAGGTAGCAGGGAAATCTGATCATCTGATGATTAGTGTAAGCTCCAGAGCATGAGCATCAGTATAAGTGGTGTGCAAGACAAGCGTACAGACGGAACTGTGTGCCTCAGTTTTTATGCATTTGTTTTAATGTATATTAGAAAAATTATTGCCAGTGTAGCAAGCCCATCATTTCACAGATGTTAGTGCTTACAATAAAGCTATGTTTTTAAACAGCAATTTGATTGAAAATCGATTTGATGAGAAATGCTAAATTAAATTACAACAGGTCCTCAGACATGGCAAAAATTGTGAAGGTGGCATCAAGATAACTTGAGTTTTGAAAACTCTTCTCAGCAAACATTGAGCATCTTTTCTGTGCCAAGTACAGCCACTCCTCACTTAGCAATCTACCTGTTTAATGACCTCTCACACTTACACCCAGTTCTCCAGCGCAGGGAATCCTCTTTCTCAGTCTGTGTGAGTCTCGGGAATCCCCTTTGTCAGCCTTAGTCTCATTCCTGCAGTCAGTAGTATTCACTAGACAAAGCATGCATAATCACATAAGACTACATATTTTATTTATAAGTGTGGTGTCACATGACTCTTTCAAAGCATTTGCCCATTTCGCCATGGGAGATGCAGCATGACAACACACCTGCCCAAACCACTCTGAGTGGTCAGCAGTTTTTGACCAAAAATGGCATGAACCCCCTGTCCCACCCTCCTTATTCACCCGATCTCACCCTGAGCCATTTTCCCCAGATGAAAAAGTCCTCAAAGGGATACTTTTTGCCCATGTGGAAGAAGTGAAATAAAAAATGACAGAAGCACTAAAAGGCATCAAAATCAACAAGTTCAAAAACTGTTTTGAGCAGTGGAAAAAGCACCTCGATAGGTGCATTGCATCCAATGGAGAGTACTTTGAAAGTGACTGAAGTTTAAACATGTAAGAATACATACACAATTTTTTAAAAATAATTCCTGGTTTTTCTGTGTCCGCCTTCATATGATCTTCTCTCTCACAATTTCCAGGTGTTCTTTCTAACTAAAATTCCTATGTCCAAAAGGGAAACCATGAAGAAAAGTATCTTTAGCTGCTTTATTCATTTCAGCTATTTAAGGTGTTAATCTACTCTACACCATTTATTCGTTATCACTTAATAGCCGTTTTTAAAAAATGAGTTCAAAGCCCTATTTGCCCAGATGGTATGATTATATTTCAGGATTAAAAGGGGGAGGGAGGATGGGTTAAGAAAATGATTGCAGCATCCCTGAGAGAACTAATGCAGCAGTTTCACCCCTTTCAGAGGAATTTCACCAATTTTCTGCTTGCTGGCTAATCATCTTAACTGGGAATTAAAAAAATACCAAAAAGGTTTAAATTGTTCCATTCATCAACTGTTCCTAAAAGCTCTTAATTTAATCCTGGGAGGTACCTTTTCACACCCAGTAATCCAGTTGAGAAACTTCCTGATATATTTTGAGCTGCTTTTCCAAAGGAAGATGAAGAATCTAAAACTAGGGCTACAGTGCTATCTAGTGGTGAAAAGGGGTGGGCCAGGAGCCTGAATCGGGTGGCTCCCAATTGGCTTTTGAGACCCGTCTAGACACAGCTCAGCCTGGAAGCAAAATATACTTAACTGTTCTCTTCCGTTGAGATATATAACATTGAGACATCAAATGAGCAGCAAATTCTTAATGACAAGACTGTCTCCTATCTGTCCATCCCCTAGTAAGGCTTTCTGTCCTATAGAGATGAGCCCTAATGGTATAGATTGGGAGTTGCTCAAATAAGAATGGAGAAAGGAGAAACTAGGCTCTCACAATCTCTGGTAAGTTCTTGAACAAAAAAACAATTTGTGAACAAAAAATAATGTTAATCCTTTTTAGTTCTTAGTAAACATGGATTTAGAGTGATGATAACAATGATGGTTATAATGGTGGTGGTGGTGGCGATGTGTCTTGATGTTGCAACATGGGCAGATGCTGTTGGAGTCGGAGCAGGAAAAGGCCTTGCAGATGACTTCAAGGCACTTTCCTTTTCATGTTACAGATGACAAAATAGAAGTTGTTTCTTGCCAATTTAAATTTATTAAGTGCTATTAAAGACTGACCACCTACAAGCACTTGGCAGGGGGACGAAGATGAACAAATCCTGATCCCTGCCATCAAGAGGAATATGGTCCAGTAGAGGAGAAGAGAGGTTGATCAACAACTATAATAACATGGGAGGACATACAAGGGGCTAAGGTGATATTAATAATTAATTATGGGTTGAATTCTATGTTCACTCTATGCCAGGTATATGATATACGCAGTTATGTACTACATAACGACATTTCAGTCAACCATGAACAATATATACAATGGTGGCCCCATGAGATTATAACAGAGCTGAAAAATTCCTGTCACCTAGTAGCCTCAGCCATTGTAAGGTCATCGTGCGAGGCATTACTGTTTTGTGCCAGTTTCAGTCTGTCACTAGTGATGTTATTGGCTAGCAATGTCTAGAGGCACCTAGGCCCAGGTGAGCTTCCCATAGATATCTCTACTTTCTAAATTGATGGTACAGCTGGACCAACCCTTGAGGTCTTTATTACAATTGCAAGATGTCCTTCAGTGATAACTATTAGTAAATTTTGAAGAAAAAGAAAAGTTTATTACTTGCAAATCTTGAAGCATACAAGGCATTCCAGGGGGCACATAGCAAGGTCTCAGGTAGCACTCATGAGAGCCCACAAAAGCTTGCAAGAGAGCTCATGAGAAAGAAAGAGAGAAAAAGAGAGAGAGAGAATAAACAGGTCTGGAGTTCTGTTTTATTGGGTTTGAGGGTGGGGGCCTAGAGTTTTGAAGTTCACTCTTTATTGATGAATTTAAAATATAAGAGTGAGAATTTAAAATATGGGCAGAGAACACAAAACAAGTAGCCCAAGTAGTTAGTAATGGAAATCCGGATCTCCAAAACAAAGAAGACTGGCTCTTTTTATATAGAGTCCCATGGCTGGCAATGTGTTTGAGATAGCTGTTCTTGAAGTAGATGCCTAGGCAATAAAATCTTAAATTAGGTCCTTGCATTAATTACAAAAAGAAAAGCCAGCTACAAGACCTTATGCTATAATTGCTTGGGTGTTTGTGGTGATGCTGGTGTAAACAAGCCTGCTGCACTGCCAGCAGTATAAAAATAAATTGCATTGTGTATTCACCACCCAGAGTCAGTTCTTTTGCCATCACCATATATAAATATCTGACCCTCATTACTCTTGCAATATATAGATGATGTATTACATGAGGTTAGACAATTAATTTCATGAATTCATCCTAGAAAAAGTGCTATATACCTCATTGGTGAATATCACTATGGTCACCTTCTAAGTATTCCCCTTGGGAAGCTGTGTGCTGATGCCAGTGCCTAGTCCACCCTTCAAGGCAATTTTGGAACTGGCCATCAGAGTTGTCTTTGGAGCCAAAACCTGACAATTAAGTTCACGAACTTACCACTGTGGGCTTTATTATGACACCTTACCAAGTTGTTTATACTGCGTTACCAACATAAGCACACATAATAAGTTAGGTAGCATGGAGTTGAGAACTTGGGCATGGAATCACAAAGCCCAGGACTATATACCATTCTACCACTAGCAGGAAAGGCTGGTCTCACTTTCCTAATTTGTAGCACAAAAATGTGAATCTCTTTCTCATAGGAGGGTTATGAGACTGAAAGGCAATAATTACTCATATATTCTGCACAGTGCTTGGTGCAGAGTTACTGCTCAGTACAGTGTGGCTACTGTTGAGAATATGGGAGGAATTTACATAAATAGGAGGGAGCTAAAGTAATGGGGATCCTTGACATGGGTTTGAGCTGTGACCACAGGGTGGGTAGGCTTGAGACAAGTAGAAAAAAATGAGACACTTTTTAGGTGAGGAGGACAAACTGATTGAATATATACTATTGGGTTGCTCCATATCCAACTGTTTATTTAGAGGTTCCTACAAGGGTAGGTCTTGAACTAAATTCTGAAGGCAGGCTATGTGTCATCATGACTCCCTTCCTCTGGTATGCTCTCCTCTCTGCTGGGTCTTCTGTCCATAGGCAGGGCCTCAGACAACTCCCATTGCATCTCTCCACCACTGCCCTGCTTGCTCAGTCTCATGTGTAATTTTCTTGAGGCCTTTTCATTTAACAGGAATGTTAAATTAACTCTTACTAAGGTAGTTATGTATATATGTACACATAGGCAAATCCATATAACACAAAACTCCAAATATTAATGTATATATTTAACATATATAGATTTTAAACACAGATATGTACTCATTTTTTGGCGGGGGGCGGGGGGGGGGGGGCCTTAAATTACAAGTGTGGAAGATTTGGCAAGATAGCAACCAGAGTGGAGGTCCTTAAAACCTCTGCCAGAAAATACAATTAAATGACCAAAAAGGATCCAACATGGGAAAACCTGACAACTGAAAAATCCACGCATCGCAAGAAAACACCTGAAGGTTAAAGAAATGGGGGTGATTGGTAGAGAGGGAGGGAGCAGAGATGGATCACAACCCAACCCCACCAGAGCTAACTGAAGGAACTAGAAAGAAATCAGGGAGCAGCACAATACACAGGAGGGGGGAGGTAGAGTGGCAACAAGAGTGGAGGCCAGAGTGGTGGAAATGCGGGGAGACTGTGAGGGACCTGGACCTAAAAGCATCATGTTAGAGACAAAGTCTGGGAGTTGAGTTCTGAAACTCTGAGTAGCAAGGAAGACTAGTGAGGCATCTGAACTGCCCTAGGCAGGAATAAGGCTCCAGAAACAACACCGTGGTTCACATTGCAGGCTTGCTCTTGCAAATATGCCTGGAGTGGTTGTCATGGAAGTGAATCTCTAAAACATGGCCTGGGGTAAAACACTGGAGAAGGGAGAAAGGCAGGTTTGATGGCATTCACCCCAACCAATGTGAATGGCCTCAGCCTGCATTTTACCCACCTCCCGTGTCTCCCCCGGCTTCCCCAATGAAATGTAGGAAATAGAGCAGCCTCAGCTCCCTTTTGTTGACTTTCCCCTTCTCCCACAGCTTCCCCAATGAACTGCAGGAAGTGGAGAGACAAGGGACTACTGTGTCCTGCCTCCAAATGCTGGCGGGGATAAAGATATGGCTTAAACAACTCCCCTCTCTTCCAAAACTTGCCCCCCCACAGCACCACCTAGTGTCTCCTCTACAGTAAGACACTACAAAAATACTATTCAGAAAAAGAAAGAGATCTCCTGGGCTCTGCTGGAAATAAAGCCTTCATGCCAAAGAAGAACACAACAGACAATATGAGTGCCTTAGGATTTAAAGCTGCTCAGAAAGAAGATGAAAAATCTCCAGAAAAGGCTCTTATAGATCTAGAAATTTATGAACTGTGATAGAGAATATAAGGTAGCATTCTAAAGGCTCTCAGAGAAATGAAAACATACTGGCAGAACACCATGGCTGAAATGCATGATCTCAGAAAGGAAATCCATAAACAAAGGGAACATTTTAACAAAGGTATTCAAACTATAAGAAAGAATGAGATGGAATTTTGAGAGATAAATAATACAATAAAAGAAGTGAGAAATGAAATAACTGCCATAGGAAACAGGGCCAACCAGATGGAGGAAAGAATTAGTGATATTGAAGATTGGAACATGGAAACATCTTAGAAAGAGAAAGATAGGGAATAAAGAACCAAATGGAACAATTATCAGGATAACAGGATTGGAAGAAGAAGCAGAGCACTCCACAGAGTGCATACTCAAACAAACAGTAGATGAGAATTTTCCAACCCTATGGAAAGATCTGGAACCCCAAATTCAAGAAGAAAATAGGTCCCCTAGATACTTGTGCCCTAGCAAATCTTCTCCAAGACACACTGTACTGAAGATATCAAAAACCAAAGGCAAAAAGACAATTCTCAAGGCAGCCAGGAAAAAAAGAACTATAACCTTTAGCGGAAAATCCATCAGGTTGGCATCAGAATTCTCAGCAGAAACTCTACAAGCTAGGAGGGAGTCAAATCAAATATTTAAAACATTAAAAGAGAGAAACTTTCAGCCAAGAATAAATTATCCAGCAAAATTATCCTTCACACATGAAGAAGGAATAAAGACATTTTCAGACACACAGAAGCTGAGGGAATTCCCCAGCAAGAAACTGGCACTTCAAGAAATACTGAAGGAGGCTGAAAAAAAAAAAAAAAAAAAACATCAGAATAAATGGAATACAGTTGGGACAACAAAAAAGAAACAAAAATAAAAAAGGAAGAAATAGCCATAGGATATCCTCATATATCAATCAGTACTCTAAACATTAATAGACTGAATATACCAATAAAAAGACACAGAGTAGCAGACTGGATTAAAAAACAGAACCCATCCATATGCTGTCTCCAAGAGACACACCTCAGCCAAAAGGACAAACACAGACTCAGAGTGAAAGGATGGGAAACCGTACTCCAAGCAAATGGTAACCAGAGAAAAGCAGGAGTTGACATACTGATACCTGATGAAAAAAAAATCAGGTTAAAAAAGATAACGGAGTGGGGGTGGGGGGGTCCCTGGTGGTGTAGTGGCTAGGCTTTGGCACTCTCACCACTGCAGCCTGGGTTTGATTCCCAGCCAGGGAACCCTCCAAAACAATAATAATAACAAGAGATAAGATCGACATTACATAGTGATAAAAGGCACAATACAATAACACTAATTAATATAATGTTCCCAATCAGGAAGCACCAAAATATACAAAGCAACTACTAACAGATCTGAAAAAAGAAACTGACAAAAGCATAATCATTGTAGGAAATCTAAACACCCCCTTAACAGCCATCCAAACAGAAAATAAATAAGGAAATATCAGCTCTAAATGACACATTACAGCAATTGGACATAATTGACATTTACAGTACACTTCATCCAGCAAAAAAAAACACTATACTTTCTAGTGTACATGGAACGCTCTCAAGGATGGACCATGTGCTGGGACACAAAAGTAGCCTCAGCAAATTCAAGAAGATCGAAATCATACCAAGTATATTCTCAGACCACAAAGCTCTGAAATTGGAGATCAACTGTAAAAGGAAAGCAGAAAAAATCACATATACATGGAGATTAAACAACATCTTATTTAAAAATGACTGGATCAAAGAACAAATAAGAGATTAAAAAATACATAGAAATGAATGGCAATGAAAATACAACATACCAAAATTATTGGGACAAAGTGAAAGCAGTAATAAGAAATTTATATCATTACAGGCTTATCTTAAGAAACAAGAAAAATCACAAGTAAACATCCCAACATCCCGTCTTAAAGAAATAGAAAAGAACAGAAAATACCCAAAGTCAGCAGAAGGAAAGAAATAATAAAAATTAAAGCAGAGCTAAATGAAATTGAGAACAGAAAGACAGTAGAGAATATTTATAAAACAAAGAGTTGGTTCTTTGAGAAAGTCAACAAAATTGAAAAACCCCTGGCTAGACTAGCCAAAGGACAAAAGGAAAAGGACAGAAAGATCCAAAATTAGAAATGAAAGGGGAGACATTACCTCTGATACTACAGAAATACAAAGGATTATAAGAAAATATTATGAAGGGTTTTATGCCACTAAATTTAGCAACCTAGAAGAAATGGACAAATTTCTAGAAACTTATAGCCTACCCAGACTGAACCAAGAAGAACTAGATAATCTAAATAGACCAATCAATAGTAAAGAAATTGAAATGACTATCTACCATTTCCCTAGAGGTAAAAGTCCCAGACCAGATAGTTTCAACAACAAATTTTACCAAGCATTCAAAGAAGAATTAACACCTATCCACCTCAGACTCTTCCAAAAAATTGAAGATGAGGCAATACTTCCTAACTCATTCTATGAGGCCAACGTTACCCTAATACAAAAGTCTGGTAAAGACCACACACACACACACACACACACACACACACACACACAAACAACAAAAAAAAAACTATAGACCAATATATCTGATGAACACAGATGCAAAAATTCTAAACAAAATATTAGCAAATAGAATAAATAATTCATCAAAAAAAATTATACATCATGATCAAGTGGGAGTCATCCCAGGAACACAAGAATGGTTCAACATATGAAAATAAGTCAATGTGATATACCACATAAACAAAATAAAAGATAGACTATAGATCATATCAATTGATGCAGAAATAGCATTCAAAAAGATACAACATCCATTTATGATCAAAACACTGAATAAAATGGGTATAGAAGTAAAGTATCTAAACATAATAAAGGCCATATATGACAACCCCTCAGCTAATATCATACTGAATGGGGAAAAGCTGAAGCCTATTCCCCTAAAATCAGGAACAAGACAGGGATGCCCTGTCACCACTGCTATTTAATATAGCACTGGAAGTTCTAGTGAGAGCAGTCAGGCAAGAGAAAGGAATAAAAGGTATCTACATTGGGAGAGAAGAGGTCAAATTGTCACTATTTGCAGATGACATGATCCTTTATATAGAAAATTCCAAAGATTCCACCAGGCAACTATTAGCAATAATAAATGAATACAGTAAAGTTGCAGGATACAAAATCAAGGTACAAAAATCAACAGCATTCCTATATACTAATAATAAATCTTTAAGAAAAGAAATGAGAGAGTCAATACCTTCTGCTATCACAACAAAAAAAAAAAATACCTTGGAATGAACATAACAAAGAATTTGACAGACTTATACATGGAAAACTATAAGACACTTTTGAAAGAAATTGAAGAGGACACTTAGAAATGGAAAGATATTCCATGTTTATGGACAAGAAGACTTAACATTGTTAAAATGGTCATATTACCCAAAGCAATTTACAAATATAATTCCCATCAAAATCCCACAATCATACTTTCACAAAATAGATAATAAAATTATCAGATTTATATGGAGCCACAAAAGACCTCAAACTGCCAAAGCAATACTACATAAAAAGAATAAGGCTGGTGGTATTACAATCCCTGATCTCAATTTATACTACAAAGCATCAATAATCAAAACAGCTTCATATTGGCAGAAAAACAGACACATAGACCAATGGAACAGAATTGAAATCCCAGAAATAAATACACAAATTTATGAACAAATAATTTATGATAAAGGAACAAAAAATATGCAATAGGGAAAAGATACTTTCTTCAGGAGATGGTGTGGGGGAAACTAGAAAAGCACGTGCAAAAGAAAGAATCTGAGCTGTGAACTCTCAACAAATACTAAAATTCACTCAAAATGGATTAAAGACCTCCATATAAGACCCGAAACAATAAACTATATAGAAGAAAACATTGGTACTAAACTTACAGACCTAGCGTTCAAGGAAGACTTCATGAGCCTGACCTCAAAGGCAAGGGAAGTAAAAGCAAAAATAAATAAATGGGACTATGTCAAACTAAAAAGCTTCGGCACAGCAAAAGAAACCAGCAACAAAGCAAAAAGAGAGCCAAGTAAATGGGAGAAAATATTCGCAACAACACAACTGATAAGGGTCTAATATCTAAAATATATAAAGAATAAGACTTAACAACAACAAACAACAACCCAATTAAAAAGTAGGCAGAGAACCTGAACAAATACTTCTCCCACGAAGAAATACACACGGCCAGCAGACATATGAAAAAATGCTCATCCTCATTAGCTATCAGGGAAATGCAAACCAAAACCACAAGGAGATACCACCTCACACCTGTGAGAATGGCTATTATCAACGAGACAAGGAATAACAAGTGCTGGAGAGGATGTGGAGAGAAAGGAACTCTGGTGCACTGCTGGTGGGAGTGCAAACTGGTACAACCACTGTGGAAGGCAGTGTGGGGGTTCCTCAGAAAATTGGGAATGGAGCTACCATGTGACCCAGCAATCCCCCTTCTGGGGATCTACCCAAAGAACTTGAAAACCTTTGTCCGCAAAGACTTATGTACCCCAATGTTCATGGCAGTGCTGTTCACAGTGGCCAAAACCTGGAAACAACCAAAGTGCCCTGTGACAGGTGACTGGATAAAGAAGCTGTGGTGCATATACACAATGGAATATTACTCAGCTGTAAGAAAAGATGAAATATTGCCATATGCGACAAAATGGATGGACCTGGAGATCATCATGCTTAGTGAAATAAGCCAGACAGAAAAAACAAAGAACTGCATGACTTCACTCATATATGGAATATAAAACTGAAAGTAACAAGGAAAACCAAAAAAACTCATGGACACAATCAATAGTTTAATGGTTATTTGGGTCAAGTGGGGAGGGAGTGGGAGAGGAGGGAGGGGGAGCCAAATATATGGTGGTGGAAAGAGAACTCACACTGGGTGGGGAACATATAATGTAACACACAGACGATGCACTGTAGAATTGTACACCTGGAACCTATGTAATTCTTGCTAACCAATGTCACCCCAATAAGTCTAACAATAAAAAAAAAAAAAAACAAGAAAACAAGTGTGACTACAATGGTTGCAACTCCAGGTGTCTAGAGCACACTGTTTGAGATAGAGTGATCTTTGAAAATCCATTTAACACTTAATTATATATCTGTAAGGACACTCCAGTTACACCTGCAATAATCAAATTGAGAGTAAGTTATTTACATATATGCACATATATCAGAGACCTGTTTTCAACAAAATCCTCCTCTTAATGCTTTTCAACAAGGCCCTGTGTACTGAGACTTGGGCTCTGGTGTGATTCCTGCATCTGGGTAACTTTGTGGACATCCTTTGCCTCCGCATCCTTGCCCGTTATGGTGCCCTCACAGTGGAGATGCCCTTTGTGCTGGATATATCAATTTGCCTGGCATAGTCACTCCCATGTCTCCACCCTCTTTCTGCCCTGGCAGGCTGGTAACATGGATGGTATCAAGGGGCTTCTGGCGCTCTGGCTTCCAGCTTGGTTTGGAGCGATGGCAGGAGAGCCAAGGAGGGAAGAGGAGAAAGGTCAGGGCATCTTATCAGTCCTGCTCTTGCCTAGCAGAGTCATTACAGGCAGATTTCTCATCCCACTGACCAAGGGTAACAGTTCAGGAGCACTCACTGTCTCCAATTTTGGGTCACCATTCACTGTCTCATCCTGCAGGCTTTCCAGCCCCAGCTACTACACTACCCGCCGTGGTTTTCCTTTGCCCTGATCACACTGCTGAAATAGTCCCTTGTGAAACTCTCCTTAATTGCTGCCATTCTTTTCTTGCTGGGGCCTTGAGTGACAAGGCAATCATTACCTGTCTGCTCACATACCCCTTTAAGGGAAACTGCTCTCTCTGTAACACCCCACGCCCCAGAAAGCCATTTTATTGCACAGTGTGAGATTTCTGTCCACCCCAGTCACAGCTGACTGGCCCAAGCATGGTCACCTGACAGAACATCCCAACACAGGCAAGTTATCTATGACTCACAGGGCCTGTTTTCAACAGATGATCTCGGCTAACCAGATGTTTCTCTTTAGAATTAAGAATTGAGAGGGAGCAACAACAGGTGAGCAACCTGCAGTAACCAGGGGACTACTCAGGATCATGTGCAAACAATTGTTAGGAAGCAGTTAGGAGGAGAAAGGCGAGGAAATCATAAATGCGCAGAGACACAGATAGATATGCTGAGAAAGAAAGGGACTGCCCTGTAATGCGTCCTCAGTTCCTCAATTCTCAGTTTCACCTCCATGAATCCCAGCCACAAAGTGTGGCCCAACTTGAACTCCCATGAGATCACTGCATCAGTACAAAAACATCCCTTCACTTGAACCAACCTGAATGAAAGTACTGGGCACTGAAAATAGTGTGAACAAAACAGATAAGGTCCCTGCCCTCAGGACACTTACATCTTGTGGGCTGCCGGTGAGAAAATGGTGTAGGACAAGGGAGACAAAACATGTAGAATATCCTTGACAGGAGAAAAATGAAATTAAAAAAAAACAAAACTTAGAATCAGAGACATCTCTAAAAGAAAATGTACATGGGTTCTGAAACTACTGAGTAAATTGATGAGAAATAGGATACTTACAAAGTGTCAAAATAAGTCCTCATAAGACACTTAGCAATTGAAAAGGGAAAATTCATTTTATAACAGGGAAACCTAGAAGTCACCACCTCACCCAAGTGATCAAAGTCAATGTCACCACTGCCAGGACATGGACATCACGTACTTCCTGGTCTGATGCATGCAAAGGACATACCACCACTCATTCCCATGGTAATGTGGCCAAAAATGTAAAACTGGACTCTAATAATGGGGAAATATTAGAAACAAATTGAAAGACATTCTATAAAATAAATTCTCTGCACTCTTCAAATTGTCGAGATCATCAAAGTCATAGAAAGATGAAGTGTTTTATGTTAAGTGAGACTTAAAAATACATGACAACAAAATGCGAAGTGTGATACTGAATTGGATCCTGCATGAGAAAAAAAATTTTTTTCTGTTTGATCAAGGGATACTTGGGACACTTATGGATGAGGAATACGGGACCTACGGTACTTATGTGAATATATACTTACATAAAGACATGGAGCCAGAACATAGATAATCTGCCTCTAAAGGCTATGAGCTTTGCAGTCTATCATACAGTTTTCCAATAATTTCAATTTTTGTTTGTGGTTTTATTATTATTTCTATATTATTGTCAGTTCACCCAAAGATGGTGTTTATTATAGCAATAAAATCTCAGCAATGACTCTTCCTCTGGTCTCAGAGCTTCTATGCCTCAGGAAATTTCTGTGCTACACATACCGATAAAATGACACCACCTCACACAGCTAAACCCAGTGAGTTGGATAAATTTCCCATTTCTGTTCAAATACATTATCTGATAATGTCAAAAATAAACACCCAGGCAATCAGTGCTTTTATTATGACAGTATCGGTTCTAGCTGAAAGGTCTGTATTCTTTGGATTTAAAAGTATTTCAAGGGGCAGTGAATGTTTTGAAAACTCTGGGAAGCTGGGGAAGAAGTCCTAGGTAACGTAAGTCTATTCAGGGATGAAGTGTAAAGCATTAATACATGGCTTAGGTTTGGTGCCCAGTAAAGATAAAGGTATAAAAGGAAAATCTTTCGCTTCTATTAGGCTTTATGGTGGACTGCGAAAGCTTAATTGAGGTACAGTGAGCCATGCAAAAATGTACGAAGGCTGCCTGGAAAGTATCCAGCCATGTAATAAGAAAATAGAGACTTTTATGGCTGGGTGTTTTCTGGACAGCCCTCGTATATATTGTATAACAGAAGTTTCGCCAATGAGAGAGAAAAAAGAAATCCAAGCAACTTTTTGCACTGACAGACTTACTGGCTTTCAGGACTTTTGATTTTTCTCCAAGATGTAATGTATGTTCCATTCTTGGTTTTGCTCCGTGGTTTTAAGTGGGTGTTGATTAAATATGAGTGTCTCTTTCTCCGCCATGTATGCCCAAATTCCAATATTGGACTGTCCTCAATTGCTTTACATTTCATTTTACTCTGTGTTCTTTAATTATTTTCCACTCAGTAAAAGTGCTTTTTCACTTAATAAATGCCAGATGTGTATAGCAAAATATGGTTCTGCTGTACATTCTCATTTTTGACCTGGAAAATGAGAATAAAAATCAGGTCCACTGAATGCAGGGATATACTAAACGCACTAGGAAGTTCTTCAATGCCCAATATAGAATTGACCTGAAAAGAACGAACTCTGGTTACTAAGAAGCCACTTTAAGTAACACATGAAATAAAAACTCAGAAAATGTAAAATGAAAATTACTGTACAGTCAAAATGAAACTAAGATGAATATTGAATGTTAGCAAGCAGTGTGTGCAGTGTATACGTGTATATACACACATATGAGCATATGTAAACTAATTCATATATACAACCTAAGTTAATCCTCAAAAAAATTCTTTGAGGTAGCTACTACTATTATCCCCATTTTACAGGAAGATTGAGTAACTTTGCCATGTTCTCACAGATAGCATCTCAGACAGAATTTAAACCTAAGCAGTCTGGCTCAGAGTCACGCTGCTGGTCGTATTCAATCAGCCAGCAAATATTTCATAGGTATTTAATGATTACTCACATAGGCTATATTAGTCTGTTTTCTGCACAATAACAAACAACCCCTATTTTCTCATGACTTACACAGTGGTTCTCAACCTTCATAATGCTGCAACCCTTTAATACAATTCCAAGGGGTCGCGACCCACAGGTTGAGAACTACAGTAAATGTTTATTTCTTGCCTACATTATAGAAAGGCTGTGGGTTGACTATGACTCTGATCAGCTGGGCTGAGCTAGGCTCCACTCAGCTCAGAAATGCATGTTTTCTCCTTAATGGCAGTAGGATGAAGGAAGAGCACCTCTCTTGGATGTGCAATGGGAAGGAATTTCAGAGCAGTAGAGGGAAGTTGAGCAGAGCACACATTTACTGCACTCAAATTTACTGTCTCTGCCTGAACAAACAAATGTTTCATCTGCTTACATCCCTCTGGCCAAAGGAAGTCACATGGCCAAGCCAACTAGGTAAAGTTGTCTACTTCTCCCATGGATGGAAAAGCCTACTGACACAGAAGGAGTGACTGGTTGGGAATAATAATAAAACAGCTCAAGGTCCCTTCACACTGCCCAAGTGATCTCACAATTAATATAAGAAAACAAGACCAGCATAAAAATTACTAGAGAAACATGCAAGATACAGACTGTCCTTACTTTGCATGGTGCTAGGTTAAGTGAAATGTATGTACATAAGAATCATGTCCCTTTTTTTGCAAGATTCTGAGATTTGATAGTTCAGCGCAAAGTGATGACTGCCTATATTTAATAATAATAATAATAATAATAATAATAATAATAAAAAAATGCTCAGTTGTGAAATGGGACCTTAGTGCAAGTTCTACTCTGGGTCTTTAACCCATTTCCCATTTGCCCTGAGAAGACTCACCGGCAGCACTTGCGGATGCATGCTTACCCAGAGTTAACTTGCAGACTATATTCCTAAACTTACTCGGCAGTTTGCCATGAAATATCTCTCTTTTATTATTATTTTCACGTCGCTCTAGTATAGTGATGGTCTTTGGAAACAAAGGACATCATTCTATGTATAGCATTCTGTGTTTAGTAGTGGTATTTCCATTTACAAAATAGAGTAATTCTCGATCATTGAAAATATCAAATTCTGGAAAATGTAGCATTCCTATGCATGGAAAAAAGTGTTAAACACTGATCACATACATAAGAATTAGAGACAAGTTCTATTTAGAAATAACTCCAAGAACAATTTTTATGTTTTGTTTTCACACTGAAAACCAGTCCTATTTGCTTCAGCCTCAAAGAGCGTATTTATGTAAAATTAAATGAATGTGGCAGTGAGCTGCACTTTTCTTTTTCTAAACAAAAAATGGGTGGTGATAGAAAGCAAACTAACACTGGGAGGTGAACACATAACACAACACATAGACGATGTACTGCAGAACTGTACACCTAGAACCTATGTAATTTTTGCTAACCAACGTCACCCCAATAAGTCTAACATAAAAAAAAATGAAATCCCAACTGTGCCTGCAGTGACCTAAGGTATCTGGTTTTTGCCTACCTTCAGATCCCATCTTTATCACTCCCCTTTTTCACTATACTCTAGTCCTAAGGACCTTATGTGCTATTCTCTCTGTCTAAAGTAGGCTGTTTTCAAAGGGACAGAAAACAGCAGTACTGTCCCATTTCAAATGGTACGTATGGTCAGCCTACGGACAGCTTGAATGTATCCCAGTAAGACTAGGCTGACCAGATGTACTGTTTGAATGGGACAGTACTGTTGTTTTCGGCCCCATTTAAAATGGTACATCTGGTCAGCCTAGTCTAAAGACCTTTCCCCTCCAGATTGTTAGTCTGGCTCCTTTTAGGCATTGAAGTTTCACCTGCAAGTTGATCTCTTCAGAGAGATGTATCTTGAACAGTCAACCTAAATTAGCCTTTACAACCCGAACACTCTCAGGTCCCCTATCCTGATTTGTTTTCTATACAAGCCTTATCACTGCTTAAGACTTTCTTATCAATATATGTGTTTACATGTTAATGGTTTGTCTTTCCATGGGAATGTAAGCTCCAAAAATCTATGAACTTGTCTGACTTGCCATCATTCTATTCTTATTTCCCAGGGCATTGGATGGCACATATTAGATGTACAATAAGTATCATTGAATGAATGAATAAATGTGGACAGTGACCAAATCATCTAAGAACTTGTAGCCATGGTTTGATTTTATTCCTAATACACTGGGAAGCACTTGCACAATTTGACAATTTATAAGCAATCATATATGGATTTCCTAATTGTTCTTTATGCTTTCTTAACCCAATTATGTCTTTTCTAGAACAGGGATGACAATCCCAAGGAATAATTCTCAACCTTTTTACATTTCAGAATCAACTGGAAGTGCATAGAGCAATTTTTTAAAAATCCTGCTGTTTGGGTCCTAACCCCTAGGAGTTCTGAATTAACGTGCCTAGGCTGAGCACTGAACGTAACAGCTTTAATGATCCCCAGTGATTCTAATATTCAGCCAAAGTAAAAAAAAAAAAAAGCATTGGTCTCAGTTGTCCTGAAAGTACAGCATGGACTCAGAAAATGCTTTTTGGCTCACTGAGTGTAGCTGCTTTGAGCATTTGGTTTCATTTTGGCAGTGTCTGACACATAATAGGTGCTCAATCAATATGTGCTAATTGACTTTCTAGTAAATATTTGATAAATGAATAAGTGAATAAAATAATAGAATGCTTTAAACTATGGGTATCTAACCTTTTGACTTCCCTGGGCCACACTGGAAGAAGAATTGTCTTGAGCCACACATAAAATACACTAACACTAACAACAGCTTATGAGCTAAAAAACAAACAAACAAACAAACAAACAAAAACTCATAATGTTTTAAGAATCTGTGTTGGGCCTTAATTCAAAGCTGTCATGAGACACAGGTTGAATATGCCTGCTAAACAAAGATTATAGAAAATTAGAAGACACAAGTCAGTGTGGACAGAAGTAGTTTGATAAAACTAGAACAGGAAGTGGGCATGAACTTGCCCTGATGTTCATTCTCTTTGTTATAAACTGTTCTAAAATCCTGAAACATTCATGTTGGAACGGACCATGGAGACCATCCAATACAGTGCTTCACACTATTATTTGGGTCACAGACCCTTTTGAAGTTCATGAAAGATTTAGACATTCTCCCTCATCTCTCAGAAAATATATCCACTATGTTGTACTCAATTTAAGTCAGTTTCATGAGCTCCTGTGGTTGCCCAAACTGAAATCTTAAGATTGAGCTCAAAGTTCCCATTGATAGAAAATGAAACTGAGTTCCAAAGAGGGTGAGTGACTTGCTGGAAGCACAAGCCAAAACAGGAACTGCAGCTGGACTGGACCTAGTTCTGCAACACTGAATATAGTTGCCAATTTTACTTTACATACCTGTTGAGGACAAAATTAAGAGGATGAATTGTAATTAACTATTTTGCATTTCTTCCTCCCTTCCCTTGACTTCTTGACTTCTCAAACCTTATATGCTATAAAATTCCAATAGCTAATTGAACCCTAGAGCTGTGTCATTTCATGCAAATGTGGGCATTGAAATTCTAAAGCAACTAAATTTTCCAAATCTGTCATGTTTTCATGCCAATCTCTAGAAATACAGTGGTGAAAAAATGGTATCAAATAAAGCCGAGTAACCTTAAAATGAGGACCAGCCTGTGGCTTCCCCCGAAAGCAGCCATCTCAACCAGTCTACATCTGTGAATATACATAGCTGATGGGGCAGACGCTGAATTCCATCATTGCAATGTCAGGAAAAGTAACAAGAATAGTGATGGCAAAGCACTGTATAGAAGGTATTTTGAACAAGTGTTAGTTCAGAAAGCAACAGTAACAAATGAAAAGATTCATGGATTTTAGGAGTAGGACATCAGTTCCCAAACAGTGGTACACATACCCACTAGGGTACATACTGGGCCCTTCAGGGATATGCAAAAAATAATCAGTAATGGTGAAAAACAAGTAAGCAAAAAAATGTAAAACATTAGTTATGAAACAATAAATGTTAAGTTTGAATTACTGTTGATGTTAATAAAGACACTTGAAAATTAGATCGCATTTGCAACTGATGATTAGTGAGGGTGTGGCTATGAACCCTTCCCACAAACCGCTCTTCTACCAGTCATTGTGCACAGTTTCAGAACACTCCATTTGTGATGTTTCTAGAACTTCCCCACGCATATAACTACATCTGTAGCCAGACTGATTAGTTTAGTTATTGACTGAGTAAAAGTAAGTGCATTGTCTTTAATCGTGATTCATTTCAAGTAGCATTTTTATTTAATGTTTAGCATAGTTTCAATTATTATTATCAGTGATTTTTAAGTGTGTCAGTTATGGATCAGTGGTTGCAAACAGGAATGGTTAAAAAATCAAAACTTGATGTCCTATGTATAAAAACAAAGAAATACATCATTCCTGGTGCTTAGAAAAGCATCCAAATGTTACTTCATACATGATGTCAGGAAAGAAAAACAGTGAGAATGCAATTGAGGCTTCATGCCACCTTGCTTACTGCATAGCTAAATGTGGTAAAAACCATACCATAGCTGAACATTTAATTTCTCCTTGGGGAAGAATGTTTGCAAAATCAATACCATCTCTTTATCAAACAATATAATGTCTCAACAAATTCAGGAAATGTCTTATGATGTTGAAGCTGTAGTACTTGATAGAATTAGAAAAAGTAAATTCTTTTCCATCCAGGTCAATGGAAATGTAGATGTTGCTGATTGAGCTTTTTTGCTCCTTATCACAAGGTACTTGATAGAAAATGAAATTGAGGAAAACCTGTTGCTCTGTTACCCACTGACAGAGCGTACCACAGGTGAAAATCTTTTTAATGAAATCAATGCTTATTTCATTGAAAAGGACATTACTTGGTCAAATTGTTGTGGTGTATGCACTGACAGAGACAAGCTTATGTCAGGTTGTTTTATAGGTCTATATGGCCAAATTAAAGAAGTAGCTCCCCACGTACCATAAAGTCAACTGCTGCATTCATAGACAAAGTCTTGCATCCAAGCCTCTTCCTAGTGAACTGCAAGATGTTCTTGATGAGGTTGTAAAAGTCATAAATTTTATTAAGTCACAACCATGAAACTCCAGATTGATTAAAGCCCCATGTGAAGAAATGAACAGCTTTCACAGCACACGACTTTTGCACATGAAAGTAAGGTGGCTCTCTCATGGCAAAGTACATACATGTATATTTAAACTTAGACATGAAGTTCAGGTATTTTTTGACCATCGTTTCCCTCTTGCTCCAGTTTCAGGACAGCAGTTGACTTGAAAGTCTTGCATATTTATCAGATATTTTTCTAGAAATAAACAAACTCAACTTGGGACTTCAAAGCAGCTCACTCACTACTTTTAAAGTAACTGACAAAAATGAGTCAATGATTAAAAAACTCAACTTTTGGAAAGCGTGTATTGAAAGAGATCAACCTAAAGTTTTTGAAACTCTGCACAGCTTCTCATCTGACAATGACTTGCACCTGTCCCAAAACATGAAAGAGACTATTGTAAGTCACCTGGAAGGTCTTACAGTATCCTTTTGTAAGTACTTCCCTCAATGGGGAAAAGAAAACAACTGGACTGCAGATTCCTTCAATGAAGATTTCTTCAAAGAAGCTAAACTATTAATATCAATCAATGCAAAAGAGCAGTTTATCAAACTTCCAACCAATTTTTCTTTATATTTTGATTTTAAAAGAAAACATCTTAGCTGTTGAGCTATTTTTCTGTGTGAGCCCGCTCCTACCTCTTTACAGTGTACTCTCCCTTTTAATAAACTATTTCTTTGTCTCACCTTATTTCCCTTTCAGTAAACTGCTTCTTGGTTTCACCTCTTAAAAAAAAAAAAAAGAAAGAAAGAAAGCATCTTATTACCTTCTGGGTAGATGTCAGTGAGGAATACGAACAGCTCAGTGAGAAGGCACTCAAATGCCTCTTGCCATTTACTAATACTGAACTAGTGGAGAGAGCTTTGTCTTCTTACACCTTCATACGAAACAAGTACCTAACAAGCTTAATGCAAGTCCGGATTTAAGACTGTATCTTGCATCTTCTTGAAACCTGATTTCAAGAAACTAAACACATCAAAACAACCTCAATGATTTCACTAGCAATGTTTCAGTGGGCTAGTGATCTGCATAACAATTATTACAGACTTTTCAGGTAACGAATAAATATTATTATTAATAATAAAAGTTTGTTAAATACTTGGTCATCATTATTAATATTTAACTATTTGGAATATTATAAAATTAAATCTGTGATTTGTACTTATAGCGTAGTAATTTTTTTTTCTAACTTACCTCATTTCCACTATTTTACATTAAGACAGGCACCTAACAAAAGTATCAGTACTTAAAAATAGCTGCTTTAAAAACAAAGGGTACAATTTATAGATATGAGTTTAAAAGGGGTACACAAGTGGGAAAAGGTTGAAAACCACTGATCTAGACAATAGGCAGAGGAGGAACTCAGTAGTTCACCCCATGCCTGCTTCCTCAGGTCTCATCCCAGTTCTTTTTCAGCTTTTAATGGTAGGATCATCTTACCATCTCAGAATGCACCCTGAGGAAGAGAATTTCAAGAGAGCATTTGCTTAAGAGAGTAAATCTCAAAAAGTTTTCATCACAAGAAAAAATAAATTTGTAATTATGTTTGGTGATGGCTGTTACCTAGAATAATTGTGATGATCATTTGGCAATGTATACAAATATTGAATCATGTTGTATACCTCAAACTATTATGTTATACGCCAATTTTATCTCAATTTTACAAAAAGCATTTGCCCCTCATGGTTTCATGTAGATTTTCTTTCTTCCTCTTTCTTCTCCTAAAAGTTCTTGCTCTAGAGCAGTGGTTCTCAACTTGTGGGTCGTGACCCCTTGGAACTGTATTAAAGGGTCGCGGCATTAGGAAGGTTGAGAACCACTGCCCTAGAGAGAGATAGCCTCATATACTTCCTTGAACATGGATTTTTGTCCTTCACCTGAATCAGAACCCCCCGCACAATGAAGCTTTTGGAAATGTCACCAACAGTGACATTCCATATAAAAGCTTGCAGTAGTGAGTTGAAACATGACTAGTAATTGAGCTTTTTAACCAACCTCCATACAATTGGAGTAATATGGTGTTTCCTGAGAACTAATTGCTTTACAAGTACAGCCAAGTCATGATCCTTCCAGAAGGCACAGAAGGAAAAACAATCCAAAAACTAACCACAATCTGAGATTTTTTTCAAATCTCTGCGAATTGATATCTAGCCTTGCAGCTGAGAAATATTCTGCAGAAAAGCAGCCATTCTTATAAATCCTTTGCATAGTGTCTGGGTTCCTTCAGAAATGATAATAGATGGGCATTTCCAGTTTAATCTTCTCATTCACTGGAGGCAGTTTCAAAACCCTCTTTTTACCAAAGAGTTTCTTCCTGATATTTATCTGATGCAAATGTTAGAAATAGACTAATTAATGTAGGAATCTCAAGGAGATCTCAAGGGGAAAAATTATTGGAAATGTCTGAGGCTCTTGCTGGCCTCTCGAGTCCTGTTAGAGGCAAACATCATTAGACAGGACCCACTTTGAATCATTTTCATTAGGCAGAGGGAGAAGACCTTTTAGAAGGACAGACTACTGAGTCCCTGTAATTTAAAGGAGAGAGCCACATTATGCAGCCCTCTCATTTGAATTATATAAGACTCAGAAATAAGCATATTCTTTCTGTGCTAAGAGTGGAGGCCCATAATAGCCATAGGACTATTTTCATGAAAGAGCTCTCATTTGCACACTTAGCAGCTGCTAGGAGAAATGTGAGCAGCTGGCTGGGGTCTAAAGTGACCCAGACTCCCAAGCTTAAAGGAAAGATTTGGAAACAGGGCCCCTGGAAAGCTGGCTACGGATCAGATACCAATATTAGTTATCCTGTTCATCTCTAGGGTTAGGCCCATTAGTTCTAGGGTCCTGCTGAGATGCAAATGAAGCTAGAATGGGAACATTCTTAAGTACACAATCCGAGAGGAAGAGTCACCAATGTCATTCATTTAGGGTGACAACTCTCTCTTACTTGAAAAGCAGAGCAGCCAGTGGACAGAAAATTATTTTGTAATAATATCAGACATGTGCAGACTTTGGAGTTGGAAGCTGAGTAGCTCCCTCTCTTGTGTGTCCAGCCAGAGGTCAGAGTGATATTCCTGTGTACTCAGGTACAGACGGTGCTGAGGGAGCCTGAGGTCATAAGGGACGTGGTACACCCAGTCACAGTGGCATCGTCACCAAGATGCCAAGTGATCAGATGTTCCCTTTTCCTCCTTTTTCTCCTGGCTTCCTTCTACTAGGAAACAGGCTGAATGAGTCCTGCCTGCCTCCTCAAAAGGGCCAGGTGGGTATTCAAGGAGTGAGGTGCCTGCCAATGTATTAGCGAGCAGGGCACCGATCAGAGATCGCGACACAGGAAATAAATGTGAAATGGACAGGGAGCAAAGAAACTAGAAACCAAGTTCATAGACTGTGCAGATGGTCACAAAACTGGTAAGCTGAAGTCAGTCATGATGCACCA
Source organism: Lyroderma lyra (assembly GCA_004026885.1). Taxonomy (NCBI): domain Eukaryota; kingdom Metazoa; phylum Chordata; class Mammalia; order Chiroptera; family Megadermatidae; genus Lyroderma; species Lyroderma lyra. The sequence continues at coordinate 35,563 of PVJL010001088.1, read as the reverse complement.
AGGGCAAGAGCAATCAGGAACTCATGAACGAAATATAAGATTTGAACCAGAAAGAACAAGAACTGAGAAGGACACAGCAATGTGAAGAGAAGCAGAAGGAGAGACTTAGGCAATTAGGTAGGAGATGGAGGGCAGAAGGTCTCACGATCCATGGGTGTATTAGGCTGTTCTGTGCATGCAGGATATGGGAAATAGTATGAGATAGCATTCCGCACCCCCACACCCCCACACCCCCACCCACCCCGCCACACACAAAAACTCACACAAAAAAACTCCACAAAAACAAAGCAGGCATGATTATATAAAAATACCTAAAAGCCCTAAAACATATTAATGGAAAAGGTTTGGAATTATAAAGAAGCAGTTTTTCATTATTCTGAATAGTTATTCAAAACTAGCCAATAAGCACTTATTTAGGAATAAGAGCAGTAGTGACTGCCCTTAAGACAGAAGAGTATGAAGAAGGCCCCTGTCTCTGCCAAAGAATTAAAAAACACACACACACACCCATTCCTCTGTAAAAAAACTAATCTGGGTTTTGTAACCCCACATTCCAGATCAGTAACCTACCTCTGAAGCTTATTAGCTATGTGTCTCCAGGCAATTTGTCTCCGAGCGTCAGCTTCCCCACCTTTAAAATGCAGCTAACACTCTACTTATCATTAGATTATCACAGAAATTAAGTGAGATAAAACACTAGGAACAGAGTAAGCAGTCAGCAAAAGGTAGTTACAAAAAAAATCTTACTCTATTCAATATGCCCTGTGGATAACACTTATTTCCATAGAGTGCATTAATGAATGCTTTTAATGAAGATCCTGAGATATCAAAAAACAACTTAAGCTTAAAAAGTTTGCACTTGAAGTCATCAGCAGTTTTCCAGAAAACTCATTTATTTAGAAGGTTCTTTAAATATCCAAAAACTCTTTGACAGCTCTCTCATGAAAAGCCAGGATCTATATCTATTACAGGCTTATAATGCTTCGACCAGTAAGATACTGCAGAAGGGATAGTCCAAGACTTCTGAGGCTGGGCATCAAAGGTCATACAGCTTACAGCTACTTGTGTTGCTTTGGAGAAATTGGCCCCCATGCAAGAAATCCAACTGTCTTGAAACCACTATTCTGGAGAGGTCACATAGATGACAAGCCCACAGCCAGCATTAAGTTTCTCTACTCTGTGGCTGAGCCATCTTGGATACCCAGCCCAGCTGAGCCTTCTGATGACAGCAGCCCCAGGCAACCTCTGACCACAACCAAGGGAAGTCCCAAAAGTGAGAACTTCTAAGTCAAGAAAGTTTTGAATTTCTGACTCACAATTTGGTGAACAAAATGAAATGGTAGCCAGTTTACATTACTAAATTTTGAGATAACTTTTAGCCAGCAATAGTAACAAGAACACTTGTTTGGGACACCCCATAAGCTGATGATGAAGGCGAATCTTGATGTGACAGTACTCTCATCAGACCATACTGAGAATTCACCGACAAGATTATGAACCCCACGAATATAATAATTTCAGACCTTTCTCATGTTTCCCTAATGCTTATTTGGTCAGTGAGTTCAAAACCCATTAAAAAAAAAAAAAAAAAAAACCTCTCTTCCCCACTTCTGCCACCTGTTTGATCATTTTGATGTTGATGAACAATAATTCTATGTTTCCTACATGCCCCCTAGCGTGATGAGTGGCTCTCATCCTTCAAACTAGGACAGAGCACCTGTGTCCACTGCAGGTGGGACTGTAGTTGGCAGGAGACATAAAGACTGACAGTCACAGCCCTCCCTTCATCAGCATGGCAGCCCCTCTGTCAGCATCTGTCCACATGGAAAATAGATCATTGTTGAAACTGGTGAGCCAACGATTTGTCAGTAGTCATGTCTTTGAAGGGAGGAAGGTGGGGGTGGAAAGAAGACATACAAATTCTATTTTTTAATCCTCAGGGGTTTAATGTCTGTTTCACTGCTGTTAAGATTTTTGAGAGATAGAGTACGCCTGAGAAAAATGCTGTGGTAAAGAGAGAACAGTACAAATTGGTTTCCATAGCAACTTCTCAGATAAGAGCAGTGGTTCTACCAGCCTAGAGGGAAAAGTACTAAGACTAAAATATGCCAAAATAAATTGTTTCATGACTTTACTTTTTCCTTAAGTATTTAATTTTATGCAGCTTGCTTGTTGCACATATTATCATATCGCTTACCATGGGAGTTTTCCCATGATCCCCTGTTTCTGGGGAACTCATGAGATACAGAACTATACTCTGATGCAGAACGACAGATTATACCCTATTAAAAGAATAGAGTATAAAACGTATTAAGTGGATCTTAGATAGTCCAGCCACAAGACCTAAAGCAACTCCCCAATGTCATTCTTGACTGAATACCTGAAAGTTTACTTTATGCTACTTTTACTTACCTGAAAATGGGTTTGTTGATGTCTCCCTATTTCATGGGCTGATGTAAAGATTAATTAAGACGAAGTTTATAAAAATTGTGTGCAAACCTAAAATACTGAAGCAGTAATGACGATAGCAGCAGCATTGGTAACAATAATATTAATAGCAATATCATTAATATTGGTAGAACTAGCCCAGGTCTCTTAAACTCAGGTCTACAACTGTTTTTTGTTTTGTTTTGTTTTGTTTTGTTTTGTTTTGGGGGGGGGGGTGACTACCATCCCCCTACCCCTGCCAAATTGGAGTCAAATCCTCTTAATGAAAATTTAATGGCACAGAATCTGTCCAACCAAAGACTTAGTCTTATCACAGTCAGATTCAGTTAGGGCTTAGATAATATGACAAAGGATAGAAGAATCAAAGTAGAGTGAAGTACCAATCACATCTCTTGCCATTTACTGGTTCTCAGAGTGTCCTATTGTTAGCAGTACTTGTTGCTACTCACAGGGCATTTTAAGCATTATAGCCGTTATTACCTACAAAATGCTAAATGGATTGGGAAGGAAAGAGACAGGTGAATTTCAAAGTGGAAGAACAGAAGGTTAAGAAAGCATACTTTCAGCCAACACTGAAGACCTAAACTTTACATTTAAAAACTATTTTATATATAT
>PVJL010001088.1:0-27500 GCA_004026885.1 Lyroderma lyra | reverse complement strand
CTTGCATTAGTGGGTTTTGCATCAAATGGGAGAGACAGGCAGTAAAGTAAACGATACACCATGCAAGGTGGTGGTAAGCGCCATGGAGAAAGGGACAGAGGCAAAGGGAGAGGGGACAAAGTGCCAGGGAGTCTGTTTGCTATGCTGTGGCCAAGGAAGGAATGGTGTTTATGCAGATCATGACTATCAAGATACAAAGGAAAAAGAAAAACTCAACTTTAAAACATGTGAGAAAACTTACTGTGAGAAAATTTGGACTAACTGGTTGAAGGTAGCAAGCAGGGGCTTAACGTGTCATCACATTGAAAGAGACCCAAGAGACACAAATATTAAAACTAACAAAGAAATAGTTTCATGAACTTTTGAAGGATTTTACTTATCTGACGTTGTATCCCACCCCAAATAGCACTTTATATGGGGAAGAACAGGAAAATGTTGTTATTTCAAGGTGATGATGTTGTCATTTCAAGAGGGAATTTGGGGCAAAATGTTTTTATTCCTAATTTTCTTTCTCCTAATAAACTCTCTTCCCCTCTTCTCCATTTAAGAAGATATAGTCCGTCCTGGGTATGTTGCTTCAAGGGTGATAATGTGCCAGGAAGGAAGGGTTAATGGGATCTTAAAGGATTTGGATTATAAACAAGATGCGTGGGAGATGCATTACGTGTATTAAAGAGAACAGCCTCTCTCCCTCCACTGCAGCTTAGCACCAGACAGGTAGGAGAATGAGTGAAGAGGCCAGGGGAGTGTGGTGAACTGGACAGCTAGGCTCCTCTCGGGAGCAAATGATACTCAGCTGCACCCAATCATGCACAAATGAGGACACAGCATGAACCCATTCTTCATTTTCTAAGAGCAGCCAAAAACCTGAATCTTCATATAAAAACCTCCCAATTGTCTAATGCCAGAACTACTTCAAAGTTTGTACATAACACTAGGCCAGCTACACAGTATGTGTACGGACTGACTTTGTTTTCCAAACATAGTTAGCTTATTGCCCATAAATTTGCCCCCTCTGCTTTAGGAACTGATGAAACCCAAACAGCAGCATGGAGATAGATAACCCCTTGTTGGCTCCAATCTATCAATACAACCTGCTACCAACAGAAACACTGTGCAAGAGAGGTGTGCAGAAGGAAGCCAGGGAAGTGAGTGGTTCCACATGTGAGGTGCTGAGGTGCAGGCTGGAGAGGAAGCACAGGGCTGTAAGATGACCTGTCTTTTGACCAGAACCTCAGGGTTCACTGGGAGAGATCAAGCAACCCTGCCATCTGAAATCTGTAGAGATGTGGGCCCCCACTGCATAGTGGATGAGGTTCAATTTGACTTGAACACAAAGGTGGGATAACTCACCTGACAACTAGATTACCAAAAGATGAGGACATGTGTTCACGATGTTCTGTCACCATGTTCACACAGTTAGAAAGTGCTGGGAGCAGGAGTTGAGTGTCAGTCTAGCTTGTTGGGAAGTAGATGCTCTTTCAAAAACACCACTATCAATATCATGGTTATCAAAGTGCATGTACGGAGGAAGATGAAGGGGGAGGGGGGAAGCAAAAACAACGGGGAAGGAAGGGAGGAGAAAAGACAGAAAGGAGGGAAGAAAATAAGAAAGAAAATAAAGGGAAAAGAAACATTAAAATAACAAAAAAAGAAAAGAAATTAAAAATGGGAAAGAAAGTAAAAGAAGAGAAATGGACAGAGGAATGAGAGAATGAAGGGAAAAAAGAAAAGAAAGTAAGAAAAATAGAAGATGGTAGCATGAAAATTTAGCAAATAAAGCAAAGCAAGGAAAAGGATGTGACACTGCAAGCAAGAAAGAATAAAATAGTGAAGTGGAGCAGGGACACGAGAAAAAGGAAGCAGAAGAGTGTAAGTGAGGAAAGGGAGGCCAGGAAGGGAAGAACACTGACAGACAAAGGAAAGCAAATTAGGGGGTAGGGAGAGCAAGAAAGGGGAAGGAAGACAAGGGGAACCAAAACCAGAAGCAAAAGAAGGTAAGCGAAATGGAGATGAATAAAGGCAAGTGTGAAAGGGAAAGGAAGAAGAGAGGAGTGAAATATAAAGAGACGTCAAACGGCGATAAAAGTGATGCATTATAGGGTAGTAAGACAGCATGCCAGGAGGAGGGGGGAGGGGAGGGGGAGGGAAAGGAGGGAGGGGGAGGGGAGGAGGGCGAAGGGGGAGGGGAGGAGGAGGAGAAAGAAGAGGAGCAAGGAATAAGATGCAAAGAAAAAGAAAGAAAATGACAGTGAGAAAAGGGATGCAAGAAAAGAGAAGCAATGCAAAGCCAGTTAAATAAGGAAGAAAAAGCAGGACATAGGAAATAATAAAAAAGAAGCCAAAACAGGGAGCAAGAAAATGGAGGTAAGAAACAAGAAGCAGGAGAAGGAAAAATGGAAGCCATAAATGAGAACCATGATAGGGAGGTAAAAAGAGAAGAACGCAAAGAAGCAAGACCCAGAAGCAAGCAAGAGAGAGCAAAAAATGAGAAAGAAGAAAGTGAGACAGAAGAACAGAGAAATAGGAAGAAAGAAAATAAGCATAAGGGGGGGAAAAGGCAGAATAGGCAAGCAAGAAAGAACAGTGGGAAAAAGTGGGAGCAAGGAAAACAAGAAAAGAAAAAAAGAACTGAGAAAAGAGAAATGAGAAAAGGGGGGAAACATAAGCAAGAATCACAGAGAAAGAAGAAAAGAGAACATAGAACCAAGGAAGGGAAGAAAGAAATAGAAAGTCAAAATGAAAAGGAGGAAAAGGAAAATGAGTCACTAGAAGCCAGAAAATAAAAGCAAGAGATGTAAAAAGAAGAGAGAAAAAGGAAGCAAGAAAAGGGAGATAAGGAAACGGAGCAGGAAAAGAGACACGAAGTATGTAAGTAAGGAGAGAAGCAAAGAATGGGCTTTGAGAGATGGGAAGGAAGAACAGGGAAGCATGAAAAAGGAAGAGAAAAGATCTGGTCGAGATGGCTGGGTTGGCAAACCCTGTGCTTACCTCCTCTCATGACCACATCAAAACCACAACGAAACGACAGAACAGCCATCACTGAGAATTGCCTGAAGTCCAGCCGAACAGAAGCCCTACACCTAAAGATACAGAAGCAGCAGCCCCTCAGCATCGTGAGAATGGTAGCAGGGGTGCAAATGAGAAATGGGCTGGTCCCACACCCACAATGACCACTGAAAATCGGGGGGAGGGATAACCTAGCTGTAAAGGTCCCCCCGCCGGAGGAGTGAGGGGTCCCAGCCCCCACCAGCCACGCCAGTCCAGGGTCTCAGTGCCAGGGAGAGAAGTCCCCATAACTTCTGGCTGTGAAAGCCAGCGAAGATTGTTACCGAGAGATGAAGGGCTGCTAGAGTCCTAGGTGCTCCTCTTAACCCAATTTCCATTTGCCCTGAGAGTACTTCCAGGCAGCACTTGTGGCTGTAGTGTTTACCCTGAGATAACACTCAGATTATAGTCCTAACCTTATTTCAAAGTTTGCCACATACAAAAAATAAATTATTAAATACCGATCATCGTACACATTTTTGTTACATTTGGATTAGAAACAAGTTCTGTTTAGAAATAACTTCAAGAGGAGTTTTTATATTTTATTTTCACGTTGAAAACCAGTCAGATTTGCTTCAACTTCAAAGAGTGTGTTTCTCTAAAATTAAATGAATGTGACAATGAGATGTATTTTTTTTTCTAAACAGGAAATGAGTTAAAGACTGTGCATGGACTAACACACTGATGGGCACTAGGGCGGCCGTTCAAAAGGCTCCAGGGACAAATGAGGAGGAACTGAATTTTCTGGCTTCTGGGTGAGGACTGGAAGGGCAGCTTTTTCCCAGACAGAAGTGCTGATAGACGCCATTCTTTCTTTGTTGAGCTCTCCCCACTCCTGAGTCCAGATGCAGGTGGCTGGTATAACTGAGTTTCTGTGAACATGGCTAACACCATTCACTCACCCTGATTTCCTGAGACCCTGCCCAGCCCAAATTTCAGGCATACCCAAGCTGCTTCCAGTGGTTTTTCCGTATAAATGGCTTGTCTTGGCTCATGCTATGGCCTTTACTAAAATTTCTCAAAGGTTCACAAACCCCAAACGAGCAGCAACTGGTTTTGGCATTTTCAGTAGCTCTAGCTGAGCAGCCCTAAGCCTGGCACCAGCAACAGTCAGCTTCAGTTTGTAGTTTGCCCTCTCTGGGCACCTCCAAGCCCAGAACAGGCTGCAACCATCTGCAGATTGCTTTGTGGCTCATCATGGGTGGCTGAGGGCAGGGCACAGGCTGTGGTTGAACTTATCCTGTGGAGGCCTCCCTCCCAAGAGGACCCCGGGCTGGAACAGATACCAGCTAAAGTGAATACTGCTCCATAGGGTCAGCTCCTGCACAATAGCTCCTCCACTGCTGTCATGGCCAGTCCTTGCAACAAATCAGCCTGAGGGTCAATCCCTCCCACTGATGTACCAACAGCAACCAAGGCTCAACTACAACAGGAGGGGACACAAAACCCACATGAGGAATATACCTGAAGTACTTGGCTCAGGTGACCAGAAAGACTGAGCCACTGAGCTCCACAGTATACCTGCTACATAAGGCCACTCTATGAAGCCCAGAAAACATAGCAGCCCTACCTAATACATAGATACGAACACAAATAGCCAAAATGGGGAGGCAAAGAAACATGTGTTAAATAAAAGAACAGAACAAAGCTCCAGAAAAAGAACTAAACAAAATGGACAAGCAATCTACCAGATGCAGAGTTCAAAACACTAGTTATAAGGATGCTCAATGATCTCAGGGAGCACTTCACAAACAATAGGAAGCATAAAAAATGGAAATAGAAAACACAAAAATGAACCAGTCAGAAATGAATAACATAACTGAAATAAATATGCATTAGAGGGAATCAGCAGATTAGATAAAGCAGAGAATCAAATCAGCGATTTAGAAGAAAAGGTAGCAGAGCGATCCAAGATGGCAGAGTAGATACACACTGTGCCTGCTTCCTTCTGTGAACACATTAAAATTACAACTAAATTATAAAACAACCAATCTAGAGAATCATCTGAAGTCCCACTGAACACAAGCTTTAAAACTAAGGATACAAAAAAGAAGCCACATGGACACTGGTAGGAGGGGCGGAGAGATGACAGGGTCCGGCCCCAAACCCCCACGTGGCGGTTGAGAATCAGGAGCAGATATCTCAGCAGTGGAGGTTCCCACTGGAAGAGCAAGGGACCCCAGCCCCACCCCAGGCTCCCCAGCCCAGGGCACTGGTGCTGGAAAGAGGAGCCCCACAACATCTGGCTGGGAAAAACAGTGCGGATTCCAACCATCCACGTAGAACAAAAGGCTGTGGGAAACCCAAACGTCCTCTTAAAGTGGCCACGCAAAGATTTAGTCACTCGCAACCACTCACCCTGAGCTCCGGCAAAGGGGGCATTGGAGGCACATGGCGGGCAGACTCAGGTGTGTGGTTTTGGGGCAAGGGCTGAAGGATGGTCACCACTTTTCCTGAGTGGAATCCTTCTCCCTTGCGGGCGGCAGGTGGGCGCCATTTTTCCTGTGTTGAGCTCCTCCCCCAAAGCCCATGGCTAAATCTGATTGGTCTGATGAACTCCACTGCTCCACCCCGTGGACTCACTGAGACCTGCCCCGCCCACTTGCCCAGCACCAGAAGCACTTTATCCAATGATCAGCCAGCCCCCCCCCACCCCCCACCCCGCGGCAATCTTTCTTGTAAAACTATCAGAGTCCGCAGGCTCCAGGCAGGCAGTGGTTAAACGCAGGGTGCTCTGAGAGAAGTACAAATGGTTGTTACAAAGGAGTTATGAGGATGTAGGGTGAGGACGGGTAAAGGGAAATAAGAGGTTTAAATGTCCAGGTGCAAAACAAGTAAGTCACGGGGGATGCAATGCACAGCATAGGGACTACAGTCAGTAATACTGGGATAGTATAGCACCGTGCCAGGTGCTTGCTGGGCTTACCTGGTGACCACTTCTTTAGGTACATAAATGGTGAATAACTATTGTGTACACTTGAAACTAATATAATATTGCACGTTAGCTACATTTTAATAAAAATATTTTAAAAGAAAAAAAGAAAAGGATAGCAAAAAAGGAAGTGGGGGAGGAAGGTAGAAAGAGAAAGTTAAAATAGGGAAGTAAGATGGGAACCAAGGATAAAGAAGCCAGAAACTAATAGAAAGATAAAATACAGGATAAAAGGGAAACTGGGACAGAAAAACAAGAGAAGTGGGAAAAAATGAAGTGAGAAAAATAGAAGCTGGAAGTGAGAAACCAGAAAAATTGGGAAGTAAGAAAGGGAAGCAAGAATGTGAAAGTAATAATAGGGAAGTGAGAACAAGGAAATAAGAAAGAGAAAACTAGCAAGGGAAAGGCAGAAAGAGAAGTAGGAGGCCCGAAAATTTAAGTGAGAAAATGGCAGTTTAAGTGAGAACAGGAAGTTTAAATAAGGGAAGCAAGAAAGGAAGGGGAGTTCGAGGAAGTGAGGGAAAAAAAGCAAGAAAAGGGAAGTGACAGAAGAGAAGTAAAAAGAAGGATGCAGGAAAGTGTAGCAAGAAAGGGAAAGAAGCAAAGGAAGCCACAAGAGAGAAACAAGATAATGGAAGGTGAGAAAACGGAAGCCAAAAATGGAAGCCAGATGGAGGAAACAATAAAAAGAAACAAGAAAGGGAAAGCAAAACGTTAGAAGCCAGACATTGGAATGGGAAATAAGATAAGGAAGTGAGAAAAAGAAGTGAAAAAAAATACCAACAAGAAAACGAATGAAGGGGGTTCCCTGGGGGTGCAGTGGCTAGGCTTTGGCAATCTCACCGCCGTGGCCTGGGTTCAATTCCCAGCCAGGGAGCTAACCCCCTCCCTAAAAAAAGAAGAAGCAAATGGAAGGAAGTAAAGGGAGATAGATATAGAAACAAGGAGACAGAAGGAAAGAAGGGACAGAGGGAAGGATGGAAAGGTAGGAAGCTTCAGATGCACATGAGACAAGTGGATGACAGCTGCTATTTATGTACTCAGTTCTAAATGTGGTTCTCCCCAGCTTCACAGGTTATTGTGGATGAAGCCCAATTCCAGAAGAATCGGACGAATCAGAGAGGAAGAGAGGACACAGGAAAGATGCGTGTTCTGCCTTCTGTGCTCAGGGCAGTACGGAGGGATGGCTCGCACTGCCTGAGGTCCAAGGGGAATCCTGTTCAGTGAAGAAGGTTTGTAAGAGAGCAGCAACTCCACGCAGGGAAATCGTGGCTATTTACAACACGAAAGAATGAAGGAATTGACTCCCTTCCTTCACGTTTCTGTAGGTGGGAATGCTCAGAGGATACCTGGGGCCCAGCTATGCTGGACAAGCTTGCGAGAAAGGCATTCGTTACTTAAGTGTTCCGTAGGGTGTGAAAGGTGAGTTTGGTATGATTTCTGCCCTAATATCAGGCATTGGCCACCCTCTACGTCTAGCATTTACCTGAAAAGAAATGAAAAGCGCTTTTTCACAGTGCTAGGCTCATAGCAGGTGCCCCCAAAAGTGCTAGTGGAGTTGGATGAAATGTTACTCTATAATTTTAAGGTCCTGTGTTATCAAAGGATTCCAGCTGTGGTTTCTGGTACTCTCGAGAATGTTCTGCCTCATTGCTTTCTGAATCTGAAAAATTGGGATACCATCTATTCAATTGGAGGGTGAGCAGCACCCTGTCCTCTGTTTACTAAAGAAAACCCTCATTTCTTAAGCACCACGGGAGAATTTTAATTACTTTATCCTTAAAGATAAATAAGGGTCTTGTACCCGTCTCCCCACCACCACCCCAGCCCTTACAATAGCTAAAACCTAACACAGAATTTGCAGGTCATAGACGTCTGCTCAAAAATTGGAGCAGTGTGTTGTGGAGCGCTCTGGACTGGGATGCGTTCTCCCTCTGCTGAGGAAACCCACCAGGCACGTTACTGCACAATGCTGGTTCTCAATTCCTCCATTTGTAAAATTAACAAATTGATTTAGTTTAAGGGTCCCAGACTGGCAGCCCTCAAGTTGAATCTGGCTAACAGACGTACTGTGTGTGGGAGGCACCACATCACCCCAGATGTGCCTGGCTCCCGAACTGTGCCATTGCCCCAGTTAGCCAGCCACAAGGTCCTTAAAGGGACAATGCAGTAGTTCTTCCCCCAAGTGAAAAAGAGTACCATCATGCCCCTCTCCTTCCCACCTCTGTGACCTGCATTCCTAGTCTCCTTTGGGGCCTTCTCTTCGTCTGTCTGCCTCTTAAATGTTGGGGCTCTTCAGGGTCCTCCTCCTCCCAGGCTACACAACGCATCCTGGGTCCTCGCTTCAACCCCCAGTGCTCCTGGGGCTGAGTGGTCATGACTTCCCAGCCTGTGTTTTCACCCAGAGTCTTCTCCTTAGCAGTGGACAGGAGTTTCCTTCTTTTTGTTCCCCCTGAGCATCTCTACTTGGATGCTCCTCAATTTCAACTTGTCCAAAGGTCACCCACATTTTCCTCTTTCCCTCTCTAACCCTCCATGCCTAGTTGCTCTCACTCATCACTCATCTTCCCACCTCTGAACTTTGCTGACTCTTTTGTTTGGAATAACCACTTGCACCTATTTATTTGCCTGACAAACTCATTCTCATCCTTCAGATACCAGCTTATGTCCTCAAAGAAGCTCCCTCTGACCACCAAGACTATACTTCTCTGTGCTCTCACAGCACCGGGGACATTTACCTCTCTCGTGACTCCTATCACATCTGGGTGGTCATAACTTATTCGCCCATTTTTCATCAGCTCCTTTAAACAGGCTCAGTGTCATGTTCATTGTTGCTTCTCCTGTGTCTCATACTGTACCTGGCCCAGTAAACAACTGTTGAATAAAGACAGATACTTGCTCATCTTGTCTAAAAATGTACAGTCAACCTCTCAGGATCCTTTTCTTCATCCCCTTCTCCTAAGCTTAGCTCATTTTAATCAAAGACCTGCCATGATTCCTTCTTTTCCAGGTATTATCATCCAGTGATATAAGTTGTACACTGAAGCAAACATCCTTGTCTGTGTGGATTCTCTTCCACTTAAGTCACTCCTTCTGTGATAGCAGGATAACCACTAAAAAAGAAACGTTTGCTAAAATTTTACCAATTAAGTGAACCCTGAGTGGATTGGGTAGAATTGAATTCCACGGGAAGTGAGACTGCCCTTGCTGGGAAGGTCTTCCCGTGCCCAGTTAACATGCACAGGATGTTCCTGGTGTTCTGGAGGGTTGGTGCCATTACGCACTTTCACAAGGTGAACCTCTGTGTCTCTCATCTCCAGTTTCTGACCCCTTAACACTTACTGCCACTTGAACACCACTGGAGTGAGAGTGTGTTTTGTGTGCATGATGACATATTTGCAATTCACCTGCATCTTTAACTTGACCTTGGCAACAGGACTAGGTGGTGGAGGTGAAGATTAATGAGACAATTATTTCTACAAGGAATATAAACAGCCTGATTCGGCTGTGTTAATAGCAGCCATGACATTTGTTGTTCCATAGCGTTGAGATTCGCTCCTTAAATTCTGAACAGTGGAAAGTCAATGCAAAGTGTTCTTTGAGATAATCACTTAAACTGGTGAAAAAGTAAATTAAGATATGGCTTGATCTCATTACAACAAACACAATTATCATTGATGTCACTTTAAAAACTAGAAGGGTAAGGGGGAAAACCTGAGAACAAGTTCTTATCACCACGTGGGACTTGCTAACTCTGGTGCTTGTACAAGCCATTTAAAAGATTCAGAGCCTCAGTTTTCTCATCAGCAAAATGGAGATAATGCTTTATGAAAAGGAAAGGAAAATCAACATTTAATATAAAAGCCAGCTGCAACCACTTTTATAAAATTAGGAAGACAAATCTGGAGTGTTAGCTCTTAATTTAAGAGACTATCTTAATGAGCTTCTTTGAGGACAAAAAGGTCAGAACCTCCAGAGCAAGGTCTGAAAAGAGAAGATTTTAAAAAATGGAGAAAGAAATTGCTCTGCAATTCAAAGTTAGAGAAAATGTAAGCCCTAGACACAGGGGTAAGGGGTCATCAGAAGTCAAGGGGCAGGGGGCAGGGGGAGAAGAAGTGAGAGAAAAGAAAGATGAAGACGACGGAGGCAGCAAAAGGGCTCCTCCAATAGGGCAACAGGCGAATAAGACATTCCCTCCGGTGAAAAGTGCTCAGTAAATCTCCATGAACAAGAACCTCTGAGTGTAATTTAAAGCAGTTTTCTGTGGCCGGTGTAATTACCTTCCATTTCCCCCACAACATCAATGAAGTCTGCAACACACGACAATCTGGTAGGAAGGGTCGACGGTCAGGATGAAGAAAGGCTGCCCCCAGCTTGTCTCCCCCGGAAATTCATGGAACCACAGGGTGTGGGTCTGCCTGCGCCACACAGAAAGGAGACTTGAACCCTCTAATTTGGATATTCAAGTGGAAGGTGACCCCAAAATGTTGGAAGACCCAGAAATATCTGACTTTCATAGTTGTCCTGCCTACCTCAAAGGGATGCAGTGAGGACCATGTGAAATAATAGATGTGACAGTAGTTTACAAGCTTCACAATAACATACAAAGTAGGGTACTAAGGTAATAACAATTAGATCTATTAGATCTCCGTGAACTATTAGATCTCCGTGTGTGACTCACTTCTTCCAAGTACATGCAAAGCAGCAAGATTTGTAGCTCACTGAAGTTCATTCGAAAGGGTTATTGGAAGTTACATCTTACACTTGTTAGAATATTCAGATAACCATACATGCAGCTTCCAAGCATACTTTATTCACCACATATCCAATGAGTGTGTATCAAGCATTATGTGAGATGTACTATGGAGGGATTAATAAAAAAGTACTAGTACATGGTCACTGAGTACAGAGATTATAATGAAGAATTAAATTGACAGAAACCAGAGACGAAGAGAGTCTATCAAATCTGAGTTTGAAGCCCAGCCCCAGCACAAACTTGTCATAACCTTGAACAAATCATGCAGCCTCTTTGGGTTTCTTGTTCTCAGGTGTTAGATAACCACAAATACGTCCTCTCTGTCCTATCTACCTCCCAGCACCGCTAAAAGGGTAGCATGGGACAATACACATGAAACCCTTTAAAAACTTTGAAATACTCTGAAAAATAAGGCATCACTAAAAGGAAGTATTTTTTGAATGTTTATTTCTTCGTCTGTTTTTCTATACCTGTTCAGTGTTAGGTGAACTCTGCATTAGGCTGCTCATGCTCCATAAAATATCTGAAGTCTTTAAAAATACTTAGTGCTAAATCATTCATCCAGCAGCCTCCGAGGGGGCAGTTCTGCTCCCCTGTCATCTACTGGAGAACAGAAGGGCACGAAACAGCCTAGAGGGAAAAGTGATTCATCTCAGGATCACCTTCTGATTGTTTTTATGTGGGGCGAGAGAATACAAAATACTGGGAAATAGTAACTGCACGGGTTATAGCAGGCGTGTTCAACCTGGAGCCCAGAACGGCTTTGAATGTGGCACAACACAAATTCTTAAAACATGATGAGATATTTTTGCATTTTATTTTTATGTTTAGCTCATCAGCTCTTGTTGGTATTAGTGTATTTATCTGTGCCCCAAGACAATTCTTCTAATGTGGTCCAGGGAAGCCAAAAGGTTGGACACCCCTCAGTTATAGCATAGTGAGAGTCCAGGTCCCTTTTTTTTTATGACTTCAATGTTTCCTTTTTTATGGCTGTAATGCTCTTATGTAATAAATAACAATAAGAAAGAAAAAATCCTGAAATACATTTCGCAACACTTTGCAGTTTATGGACCATTTCCCTGTATGGCAACTTGATTTTTACTACTGTTCTGTGAAGTCCAGAGGGCATTACTGTTGACCTCATCTCTCATCTTATAACTGAGGAAACTGAGGCTTGGAGAGATGCCACAGGCTACAGAATCTATATATTCTTTCCATCAATGGGCTCTACTTCCCAGAAGAAAAGGAGGTGCTGCTCCAGGGCAGAGCTAAGAAGAGAGGTATGATCAAGCAAAGGGTTCTCTGAGAGACTGCTCTAGAAAGAACAGAGGTGAGGCTGCGACTCGAGATTCAAGCTGCGACTGCTTCAGACTCTGAAAGCCATGGCGAAGAAGGGCAGAGACATGTAAGATGGTGTTGATCTTGCCTGTGAGAAGCAATCTTTGTACAGTAGACTCTCTGTTAACCAGAACTCAAGCAACTGGCACTCTCAAGCAACTGGCAAAATATCAAGCAACCAGCAACACTGATATTTTGCCAGTTGCTTGAGAGTGCCAGTTGCTTGAGTTCCAGTTAATGAAGATTATACTTACATTTATCCAGCATCGACCAATCCCCTTGCGTGCCGGTTGATTGGGGGTCTACTGTATCTTTATGATGGAAAGGAGAGAAGAAGGCCTCCCTCCCCCCTGCAGAAGGACTCCAGCCCCTGTGCAAACGGATATCGTGGGAGAGACATGCATTTCCCAGATAAATGTTCCTGGGAGTCACAAAAATTTTATTGTAATGCAATGACTTTAAAAATTGGTCAATATTTTGTAGAGGAGAAAATTGTCCCAGAAAAGTTATCTGGAGCCAATAATATTAACAAGCAGTGTCTTCAGGGGCAGCAGACCTGAATGGCAGTGAGCACCTCCTGTCATGCTCCTAGTGGGTCAGGGATGGAGGAAAGAGAGAGGCTGGGAAGTCACTGAGAAGCAAGATACTGAGCTAAGGCAGAGGTACAGACTGGTAGCCCATGGACCAAACCCTACCCTTGGGGTCCCTAAAGTCATTACCATGGGTGGTGGTGGTATTTGAACATGAATCAGTTGCCAACATTTTAATATTGCAGAATACAACACCAAAATCTTTGTTTCTAGCTTCTCTTGCAAATATCAAATGTTCTGGCTCCCTGGGCCCATGATTACTGGAGTCAGGCACCCCCAGCATGAACTTTAACTGGATGGCCCGTGTATGCAGTCGAGTTTGAGACTCCAACTCTAGTGCTGAACAGCTGTGGGAGCTCAGCTGGGGAAGGTCCAGAGTAAATCCCCTCAATGTGGGTGATGCACTCCAGCAGGATTTTTGAAGTTTCTGCACCCCACTCACATGGGGGCACTTTCATCCATAAGACCAAAAATGGAGGCTGCTGACTGAATCTATGGTCAAGGAGGGGGCAAGGGAGGGTCAGGCCTCTGACTGCCCACTGCCTCCATCACACTCAGGTCCATGCCTGTCACACTGACAAATCTCAAAGCTACTTCCCATTTAGGAAAAAAAAGGGCAGCTCCCTGACACACTGATTTAAGTTACATAAACACACTCTGAGGCAAAAGCAAAGCTGACTGGTTTTCCATGTGAAAACAAAATATAAAAACTGGTCTTGGAGTTATTTCTAAATGGAACTTGTCTCTAATTCTAATGTAACAGAAATGTACATGATGATCAGTATTTAGTAATTGTTTTCACGTGTAGGAATGCTACATTTTCTTGGATTTGACATTTTTAGCGATCGAGAATTACTGTATTTTGTTCATGTAAATACCACTACTAAAAACAGAACACTATAAATAGAATGATGTCATTTGTTTCCAAAGACTATCAATGTACTGATGCAAACATAATAATAAAAGCAAGGTATTTCATGGCAAGCTTTTGGGGGAAGGTTAGGACTGTAATCCACGAGTTATCTCGGGGTAAATAATGCAGCCACCAGTGCAGCTGGCTCATACTCTTGGGGCAAAGAGGAAATGGGTTAAGAAATGAATGATTGGCTTACGTTTGCAGCTCATAGACTGCTGGTGGGAGTGGGAGTGCACCTCTAGGGAAGGTAACTGGGCCTCACCTCACAAAACCACTGACGAATAGGTGCTTTGCCCCATCAACCCTGCTTCTTGGAATTTATTTGATAGATCTACATACCCATACCAGTACAAAATGTTTACGAGTTTATTCATTCATGGTAGTTTTGTTTATACCAGAAGATTAGAGACAATTCAATGTTTCTCAAGAGAAAACTAGTTAAATAGTTTAGGTAGCAGCCATAGAATGAAATATTACCCAGCTATTTAAAAAAAAAAAAGAAAAGAAAAGAAAAAATGTGGTACTTTTTATGAACTAACAAGAAAATATTTCCAAAAAACGAAGTGAAAAATGCAAAGTACAGAATAGTATGTATAGTATAATACCTTTTGTTGGTGAAAGCAGAAAAGATAAAAATCTATATCCCTATTTGCTCCATTTGCTTTTTCACACACACACCCCCACACACACACACACCCAACACACACACCGAAACACAATACAATGTGATTTACCTGTTTGGGGCAGAGCAGGAGGATGTGGTGATGGTGGGTGGAGCCTGGTGGGACAGAGCCTTTTCACTGTCACCTTTACTGTTTTGCATTGTGAATGCTACTATTTAATATATAATACATTTCTTTTTGAATGTCAAGTTGGAGTGGGGGCATCAGGGGTCCTGGTCCCCTGAGAACAGCAGGGGTAGAGATGGGTGAGCACTTTAGCCCGACATTACAGCACTGCAGTGTTCTTGCAGGAGCTTAAATTCCCATATTGTCATTCTTTAAATTTTGCTCTTTCAGAGCAAGTATGTGTGTTATGCAGCTGAGAAGCAATTCAAAACGACAAAAAAGAAATGTCTTTTTAAAATAGGTTTTTGTCAATATTAAGCCATCAGTAAGAATTTATGGGTCCCTATACCAAATGAAGGAGGCAGACAACCCCAGCCAGAGCCCCAGGCAGGATCTGGCCCTGGCTCAGACCTCAAGAGGACACGTGCTCGCCCTCAAGAGGTCAATAACAGGAAGCATAATGCATAACTCTCGAGGTACCGAAACTAGAGATAGGTCCTAATGTGGAAGTGAACTGGGAAGGTCAAAACCAGGAGACACTAACAGAAGGAATAGGATGATGGAGAAAGAAAATAAAGGTTCCTAAAAAGCAAGTAGAGAGGAAGGTTAAGTGGTGGGGTGGGGAGGTGGGGCAAGGGTGTGGAGCAGGTCAAGGTGAGTTTAGGTGAAATTTCACAAATCTTGTCCCATGGTATTTCTGCTTTGATTTTGCCTGGTTGCTTTTTCTCCCTGTGTTGGGATAGGACCATCCAGTGGCCTGATGGTGCCACACTTTTATAGTCAAGGGGGACACAGAGCATTGGCCTACAGGGTAAGAGCTAGCTACCTATGCAGGACAGCTCGTGCACAGCGCCAGGAGAGGGGCACAACTGAGGACTTAAAGGTACCTGGAAGATGGAAGCATTGACCAGGTTGTCCAGGGAAGGCTTTGTGTCTGTGAGACAGGCGGGGCTGGAAAGATGAGAGCCAGAGGATGCACGGCAACACTGCTTCTTATGCCCTGGAGAAAACAAGATGCTCTTCTACACAACCTCAGCCAAAGTCACAACACCTTTGTCCTCTGACAACCCTCCCACAGAGTGACCCAAGCCTATTCTGTCCAATAAGGTAGCTACTAGCCACATATGCTATTGAAATGGAAATTAACTAAAATTAAATAAAATTGAAAGTACTACATGCAGCTAGTCACTACAGACAACACAGAAGATGGCCATTTCCGTAATCGCTGCAAGTTCTATTGGACAGAGCTTGTTCATAAAAATATTTAGCAGTCAATGACGATCTAGTAATATCAGTTTGGGTTCAGAGTATACACAAACTTTGTGTTGGGTTTATATAAATGTACTTTTAATATAAAAAATCTTAAGGTAAATAATATAAATTACTGAATAATTAATCTAAAAGATTGTCCCAAGAAATTCTAAGTCCAAAACTGACATGTTAGCAAATTCAGGTAGTACCTAAGATACCTTCAAAAAAGTTCATAAAGTCTCATTGATTTTGGTTCTTTCCTACATATGTGAATGGGAGAAAGTATTCTCTGAATGGTTTCCAGGAATCACAAACAGGATCACACTCACGATGGCAATTTTGAAAATTTATGCTTTTTTGTTTCTGCCCACACAGTCACTCTGTGTAAAGAGCACAACTGTAATTTGTAAATGATTCATGGTGTTTGGGTGACCTCTGGGGTGGTCATCAGACATCATCCCCAATAGCAATCCTAAATGTTTGGATAGAGACCTGTGTGAGTTCATGCTCAAAGCAGCCAGGGCCATCCAATGCCCCCTAGTAAAGACCTAGAATGTACCTTGTCATGTTTTGCATTCATAAATAAGTCAAAAAAGTTGCAAAACATCCACCTTGGAGTTGGCAAAACATGTAAAGGAGAATGATAAATGGTCACATGACCACTCAGAAAGCCACCTGCAGCTCATCAACAGCATCGGAAATGCACTCTTCAAAGGACAGCCTTGTTGATCTCAGATCAAAGAAGAAAAAGCAGAGAAAAAACAATCCAGACAAATCTTTCACTCCATTCTCTGCTAACTTTCTTTATATAAAAACAAAGAAAAAGTAATAATTTATTCAATGACATGGTGGCAATATATTATGTCCTCGGTCTTATAGGACTCTCCTTTAGTCCCTCAATCATTAGATGTCTGACTAGTGTGTGTTTCTTCCAGGAATGAAAAGATTCATCTTTTTGAATATGATTCTCTCCCCTTGTCATAAAGATGCAGAATAGTGATTGATTCTGAACTCTAGTGTCTGGGTGGCTGGTTCTGTGTGTGTATATGAGTGAGTGTGTGTGTGTGTGTGTGTGTGATTCCCCAGTGAAAAAACAGTAAAACAATGGAGACATCCCTTTATATTTTTTTATAGGATGATGGTTATTATTTCTAGCTAACAACTACTAATTTCTTACCATGTGCTTGGCACTATGCTGAGCTATACATATGTGCTATTTGAGCTTCATAACAACTCCATGAGGAGATGCCACTATTACCACAGCTGGGGAAGGGGACCCTGAGGCACAGAGGGGCGAAATGCCCGAAGTCACACACATGGCAGGGCTAAGCCCCAAACCAGGCCGGTAGGATGATGAGCCATGCCTGGGCTCTTGCCCACCAAACTGTGCTGATCTCAGTGAACCTAGGAGCTATTCTCTCCCTAGAGAAGAGGAGGGGAAAAGAATAAAAGAAATAGCCAAGCTGGGGATGCTCCCAAGAAGGTGTCTGGGAGTATGCCTGAGAAGGAGATGGGAGAATTGAGACCAGTACACTTCCGGTGTCAGTCAGTAGGGACGAAGCCCACTATAGCGCTGGGAGGTTTCCTATAATTGCATTACTTATCAAGTAACCCCCATGTTGTTTAACCTTTTTTCTGTTACTTTATGGCATAAAGAAATCAAAGGGGATTTGGGGTTGCTTTGATGGCAGTAGGATGGGAAAAAACGGAAAATGCTGCATTCTCCACTGAGATTTCATAAAGCAGGTGGGCCGCGTGCCAGGGACCTGCAGGAAGAAGGAGCGGCCCCTCAGAGAGGCCTGCGGCACCAGCAAAGCTGTGAGGCCTAATGCTTCCTCGGGATACATATCCCAGCACAGCGCGATTACAACAGAGCCGACGTCTGATCGATCAAATTAACTTTTTTTTGGTTGATTGGTTAATCTCCTTACCTAACTTGCTGATGCCTGAAATGCCACTGTCAAGGCTTACCATTTAGTTTAAGACTTCACTTCCTATTAAAATGAAAATGTGGCAGGTAGAGTAACAAAGAGTTAGGGCCAGGAATAGTAAAAGGGCTACCTGGCAAAGCAGTCTGTCAGGAAGTGAAAGATCTAAAATAAAACAAACTTGGGTACCCATTCTGGCTCCACCACTTAACTCATTTGTGTGATTTGGCGAAAGTGTAGTCTTTCAGGGCTCGTTATTCTCATCTGGAGCTGGAGATTCAACCCACACTTCGTCACTTCGCCATGAGAATCCACGGTCTAGCCTATTGACATTGCCTGGCCCTTAGTAGACGCTCTCACTGTTTGGGCAGAAGAAACATGCTTTAATTGAAAAACTTGCTGTGGGCCATATTCTCTCACAGGTCTTTTCTTCTTTCATTTTCACAGCAGCCCATTTTACTAGGAAGGATGGAGGATTAGCAAGGTTGAATAATTTGCCTAGGATTCTACAGTCAGTCAGGGGGTAGAATAAAAATTCAAACCCATATTTTGACATTTAGTGGGATGCCTCTCCCACATTAGCATACAATCTCTCAAGAGGGAAAAAATGAAGTCACAGGAGAGGTCTTTGCCATTGATCTTATCAAACTACATCACGTAGGTGGTCATCTTTCCTACCTCAGTGAAAGAATTCTACTGCAGAAAACTCAGATGAGTTCCTTTCTGTCATCCGGATTGGATGACCTCTTGAGTTTTTCTGCATCT
Organism: Lyroderma lyra; assembly: GCA_004026885.1. Lineage (NCBI taxonomy): Eukaryota > Metazoa > Chordata > Mammalia > Chiroptera > Megadermatidae > Lyroderma > Lyroderma lyra. Next base: position 9,188 of record PVJL010001088.1, on the reverse strand, counting down.
CATGAAAACTCTGCTCCATGCCAACTGGGCAATATTGATTATGTTATTACAGGATAATAAGCAGATCCATGAAGCCAGCACCAGAACTAATTGGACCTGGTCTGCTATAGATTCAAGTTTTCTGGCTGAACAACTTATGAATTGAATTAAAACAAAGATGTGTGACATTTCTGGCTTCCTTGTGTCCTGGGCATTGATATGTGCTTTGAAATCTTTCTCTGGACATTCTAGGTCATGAACCAAAGAGCTGAAATGCTCAGTGCATATTGGAATGGCCTTTTCTACTGACACAAGGGGGAAAAGGGTGCAGGGGTACTGACAGGGAACAGAGGGAGAGAAGGAAATTAATATTCATTTGATGCCAACCAATGCATTAGGTGCTTTATATCTTTTATTTTATGATACCATCTGCAGCAACTTTTATTATACCCTTTCTACACGGTGAGCAGGTCAGAATACTGGTATTTCTCATTTAGCCTTTGCCCTTGTCAAATGAGTCCCATTTTGTCAAATATAAAGAGGACTCAGAATGAGTTTTAGCTGGGTTTAAGACAACTCTATCAAACTGAAACAGCTGGAGCCCTTTCTACAATATGTTTGAGGAGCCCCCTGGCAGAGAACTCAGGCTAAGTGCGCTGAGAGAGAACAAGATACATGTTCACTGAGTAGCTAATATTCATTCCTCACCGCTTTCTTATTAAAAAAAGAAATAGATAGATAGATAGATAGATAGATAGATAGATAGTAATATCAATATGTCTAGCTCAACAGTTGTTTCCCCAGCTTTCCTTAAAGGTAGGAGTGATCCCATCACTGAGTCCTGGCCAACAAGACATGAGCAGAAATCTGCAGAGAGATTTGGGGAGCTTCCACTTTCCAAATAAAAGGGGAGAGATGGAGATGATACCACCCTTCCTTTTTCCTATCGTTATTCTTCCTTAAATATGAATATGATATCTGGTGTGGCAGCAGCCACCTATGACCATGAGGCAAGAGTATGAAGGAAAAAAACCAAGCAGGACCAAGGGGTTGGCAGAGAAGTTGGTCTGACATTATTACTCTTCTCATCTGCACCAACAACTACCTACCTCCAGGCTTTTTGTTACATGCCAAAATTACATCCCTGTTGTGTTTTTCTATTACCTAAGGCTGAACATATTCATAACTGATATACCCAGCAATAAAGCTTTCCTTGCATGGGGAAGGAGGTTCTCATACAATATGGATCTGTTGCTTGAGTTGTCTCTCTTTCCATGCTGGACTACTGCCGAAGTATTGAAGATAGCCGGGGATCCATGGGCAAAATAAAAGTTAACAGAGTTCCTTCCCTGCAAACAATGTGCCCCTCTAGTGTCTCCCTAACTTGAAAGAGGGAGATAAGGTACAAGTTAGAGCTCTTTAGTTTCAAAGTGATAGGAAATGCACACAGACTGATTTGAGCAAAATAAAGAACCAACTGGCTCACATAACTGTCAATCCAGGGTGTGGTCAGGCTTCAGACCATGGATCCAGGGGCTCAGACCATGTCATCAGGCCTGGCTCTGTCTTTGTTTCTCTAATTTGCTCTACTCAGAGTTGGCATCTCTCTAGGAATGTTTGTTCTTTATTGCAACTATTAGTTCTAGTCTTACATTCTAAAAACTCCATATCTAGCAGACAGAAACACACCTTTCCTGGCCATGACAGAAAAACTTGAGTTTCATTTGCCTGACTTGGGTCATGTGCCCACCCCTGGAACTGAGGCAGGAAGTGGGAAAACCAGACCTACCCAAACTACATGGACTGAACACAGGCATGGGGTGGTTTCCCAAGGAAAATATATTCCCAAACGCCATGAGGGATTCCTGACAGGCAAAAGCAATGCTGTCACCACCAAGATGCACTTCCTAGACTATCACTTAACACTAAAAAGGTTGAGCATGTGTAAACCCCATAACTCAGCTGTGGTGGGGACAGTAATGCTCCCTGAATATAGAAACACCAGAAAATTCTAAGACAGACACCTCAGACAGTAGTGGTGTCATACACAGGGCTTCTGGGGGGAGCACATGTGGGCTATTTCCCAGGGATATTACAACAGTCTAATGTCTTTTATCTGTGGATAGAGTCTGAAGTTTGTGTTGCCTGAGTTATCTAATATTATCATTCATGTGTCCCCAAAGGCTAGTAAGAACAAGGAATTAGACCATCATTCAACAACTGCTGAGTGCCTCCGTCATGTGTAGGGCTAGGTAATTGTAAGGGAATCAAAGACTAAAAGACCTACCAGCTCTCAAAATTTTACAAATACACTTGTTCAAACACAGCTAGTGACACAAAGCCAAATATGCAGAGAACTAGTACCAGTTGAGCAGAAAAAGTAATGTTAATGAAAGATGAGCATGTCAAGGAAGAATTCACAAACAAACAAACATCTAGAGTATTTAAGAGATATTTCCTTGCTGTGCAAAAAAATAAAAACTTTTCTCTTAAAACTTCTACTTTCACACCATCTCCAATCCAGGAGTGCAAAGCCCATGTTTGACTTTCCAAAATTTTACCCATCCTCAAGACTGAACTGTGGGAGTAGTCTAAGTGGACTCTGCAGAGAGAGAGAACTACCATAGTCAGTGGGCTGAGGTCCCACTGAGATCCCTCCAGCAAGTGCAAAGGGCAAAGGTCACTCAGAGAGCACAACAGAGTCAGTCCACAGCACCTCCCTCTCTCAACTGGTGTGATCAAATCAACAACAGCTGTGGGATAGCGAAGTGGGCCATGCTCAAAGGGCACATGGGGTCAAGGGGAGGGTGCTTTGTTTTCTTAGGATGCAGGAGATGTCAGCATGTTTCACTCTGAGGCAGATGTGTGCACACAAGAAGGATAATTGATTAGAGCAGCATTCCTGAGGAAGTGGGAGATTCCGCCCAGAGCACAGGGGATGACTGGCCTCAAAAGGAGGAGGGGAGGTGTGAGTAGCTCACTTGGAACCGGCAGCGGTTCAGGTTGGCCCAGTCAGGCACTCAGTGGTCAAGAGCAGGAGTCCTGAGGTTACACAGAGGTGGACTCAAATCCCAGGTCACCACTTCTAAGCTGGGTAACCATGGGCTCCATGTCTGCAACCAAAAATAAGAATTCTATACTTCCATTATAGAGTTGTCTTAAAGAATATGTGAAATAATGCATACAAACGAGCTAGCCTACAAAAAAACAAAAACTCATGGACACAGTCAATAGTGGTTACCTGAGGGCAAGGAGTGAGGGGGTGGGAGAGGAGGGATGGGAGTCAAATATACGGTGATGGAAAGAGAACTGACTCTGGGCGGTGAGCACATAATGTGGCACATGGAAGATGTATTGTAGAGTTCTGCACCTGGAACCTCTGTAATTCTTGTAAACCAATGTCACCCCAATAAGTCTAACAACAACAAAAAAAGAGTGAGCCTAATATGGAAGGGCCTAATGTAACCCTAAGACTGTATATTGTGTCATTCTCACTAGCAATGAGAAAGAGTGTTTAGAGGGAACTATGAGTATAAAAACTTTTTTCATGACACTTATTTGGAAATAACAATGTGTGTGTGTCTTTCCATACCTGATTAAGACAGTGGTCTGGGATACATTTTAAAGTGACCTAGTTCAACTCAAGGCCCTCCGGCCACAGGAGGCCTAGGAAGGCTTTGAATGTGACCCAACACAAACTCGTAAACTTTCTTAAAACATTATGAAAATGATGCATGGGCTTTTTTTTTTTTTAACCTCATCAGCTATTGTTAATATTAGTGTATTTTATGTGTGGCCCACAAAAATTATTCTTCTTCCAGTGTAGCCCAGGGAAGTGAAAAAGTTGGACACCCCTGATTTAAAACATGAGCTGTCCTCCCGCTAGACTGAGATTCGATCATGCTCCTTGAATGCATAGTCCATATCCTACATGGGTACACTGCCTGAACATCCTGAATTTCAACTTGGGGCCCACTTTCTACCCCAACTTGGTAATTTTTTATTACCATCTATTAGATATTCCAAGACCAATAACTCTGGAAATTAGGAATCGTATTATAGTGTACACTTCAAACACTGTACCTGACCCACTGAGATGCATTTTCCTGAACTGGGGCTCTTATTTCTATGGGATGGATTCCAGGAATACAACTGCTGAGCTGGGGGATACATATGCAATTAATTTTGCTAGATGTTTCCAGATAGCTTTACAAAAAAACTGTAAAGATTCACATCTCCACCAGCAAGCTATGACATGACACTTTCCCTGTAGACCCCTAGGGAATCTTGATGTCCTTGGAGTCTAGTCCTCCTGTGTCCCATAGGGTGAACACTCTCTGCTACTAAAAACATGGGGCTCCCATGGGGTTGTAGTGGGGCTCCCATGGTGTTGACCACTCACAGGTGTCAAAGCTGCCCAAGAACCCAGGCTGACAAATGAAGGCAGGATCCTCCCACTGGTGGGCCCAGTCTGGGCACTGGTTCTCTACCCTGATGTCACACAGGTAACATTATTTGTGGTCCCCTTCCCTGATAGCTGGGCCTCTCAGACACAGGCCACTCCACTGGAGGGATACCTACTGCTTTAGAATAAATTTATAGGGGCAGGAGGGGGAGAATCTCCCTCCCAGATTATTTCAGCTACATTTATTTTCAAGATTAGTTGAATATCAAGGACATTAATGGCTCCTGGCTTGACTTGTCTATTTTCTGTTATTTTTAGCTATGTTGACCTCCAGGCCAAGACTGGTCTTTTGTGGCAATTTAGCAGCTTTGGGGTATGAGGCTTGGGGTTTCCTGGTGGCACTCAGGATACAAGGCCTGCTGCTTTCTCCTCAAGACCATGCTAGTTTTTCCCCTTTTATACTCCCTTTAAAAATATGTGTATTTTTTGGAAATTGCACAGTGTTATTTTATAGGGAAAAATATGGCTAATCAAGAGCAAAAAAATATTGACAATCTCATGCATCAGAAACAACAATTACAATTTTGGTGGGGTTGTTTTCTAGAATTTTTCATGAAAAAAATTATTTTTGGTCTGTAACCTACGTATTTCAACCTAAAAAAAAATCCTGTATTATTCCACGGCAGAATATTGGCTCACAGCAGCACACTCTGTGGATGTGTATTTTGTGACGCCTTACATTGTTGGATCAATTGCCTACTGTTGGTTGATTTCTCCAGATTTTTGCTATTGTAGTAACTTCTATAATAAATAGCTTTGCACATCTATCTGTATAATTGTCCAATTATATTCTTAGGCAAAATGCCTAGAAATGAGATTATAGAATTAAAGCACTGTCACTATTTAAGGGCTTTTGTGTTGAATTGCACTCCAGAAAATGTGCACAAACTTAACTCTTGTCCAAGAGGTATTTGGGTAACTATTCTCCCAAACTCTCCCCAACAGTCAACAATTGTTATTATTTTGCCTCTAGAACAATTGGATAAGTGCATTTAATATATTTACCAATAAAAGCAATAAACCCCTATCCTCACTTCCAAAAAAACCTCTGTCCTTCACCACCTCACCATCTAACAGGAAGGGCTAAGAACTTGTGGTCTGCAGTCAGAAAAACCATGTATATACCACCCTGGGAAAGTCTAATCCCTAGAGTCTCAGTCTCCTCAATTCTAAATGAGACCCAATAAAAAACGCTTGCCTCACTTGACTGTTGAGGGTTTAAATGAAGTAATGAAAGAAAAGCAAGGTGTTTGCAATCAATCTTTTCAGAGAGTATTCGAGATGTCACCTGATCTGTCATTTGCCTTGAGAAAATCACTACTCAAGCCATAGGGACTCCTCTTTAAAGAAGCAACCCACAAAGAGATATGGGAATTCATTTGAGCCTTGCTCACTAATGAGTAGCTCTATGTACAACTTAAGTTCTGCTTGTAGTAATGTAGGAGCACTTATATGCACCCCACATGTGAGTTCTCTCTCTTTCTCTACACACACACACACACACACACACATGCACACACACAGTAAGATTCCAATTTGGTCAATAATTAATGAGGACCTACAGCATGCAAGATTTGACTTCTGGGGAAATTTGGACAAATCACTTTACCTCTTTGTACCTTAGTTTCCTCATCTATAATTTAGGAATAATGACAGTACTCACCTTCTAGAGTGAGGATTAAATGGGTTGGTATTTGTAAAGTGCTTAGACCAGTAGCTGGCACATGGTAAGCTTACCTAAATAGTGTGTAAGTGGAAGTGCTTACCTAAATAGACGAATGCTGGCCTACTATGTCCGTGTCCTGGGTATGTATTCATGGAGAATTGGCTCCTAATCCTGAGGGGGAGGGCCATACAGGAAGTGAGATTAGGGGAGAGGGGTCCCATTCAATGCTGGGGAGGGTGCTCCGGCATGCCCGGCTGCACAGGTAGAGGAGGAGTAGATGAGGACACACCCGCATGCTGTCCTTTAATGTAGCGGAAGCGCATAAAAGAGGAAAATTTAGTAATGTTTCTTTGAAGGGAGTTCTGCCAGTCCTGCAAGGGTCAAATGACTTGATCAAATGACTATCTCACCTGATCTCCTTCCTTGTCTCTTCAACTCCAGTGTCATCTCAGGAAGATGATTCCCTGAAGAAACTTGAAACTAGAAGTTCAAGTGAGATCAGAGAGTCACAGGCTGGCCTCCTGACCTTCCATGTGACACTGATAGGGAAGCCATGGGGCCTCGCATCTACCATTACCCTCCTCATTTAGGGGGACGATTGCAGTGTCCTTGCAGCCAGGTCAGACCTCAAGCAAGGGAGAGGGTGAGCCACTTTAAGCAGGATTGTCCCCGTGTTGGTGACGTTGTGTCGGGCTGGCCATCTGGACAAAGCTCAGGCTCTGAACATGAGAGAGTGGGACGCAAGTGAGGGCTGTGGCTCTCTGTTGTGTGGCTGAGGCCTGCCGTCAGAGCTCCTGTCACGTATGCCCACTTCGGGTGTGCGATCTGGAATCTGACCCCTCAGCGGTGTGGCCCCAGAGGGGTTGTGTTTGTTCCACACAGAGTGTTCTATTAATCAAAACAAACTGGGATGCCTTGAGGGCAGGCATGGGAGTTGTCCTCACTCTCTCAGCTATTCCTTGTCGTCTGATTCATTGCCTGGTTCCCAGGGGACTTACCTGGCTCCTCTGGGCCATTGGGACAGCAGCCATCACGTGGAGGACACCCTGAATCCTGTGTGATTCTCACTGAGTGGCCCAAACCATGGGGTGTGGCTTCCGTCTCTTCTGTTTTAGACCTCGGCGTCCTGCAGGGCCCAGTTTTCTGTCCCTGTCTCAGCCTGAGGCGGGAACATTCCCTGTCTTGGTCTGACTATGGGTGGACTCTGAGTTCCTGATCACATGGAAGTCTCTGCTCCTCCCAGAAAGGCCTCAGGAATTCCCTATTTTCTAGATTATTTTACCAGTGAGCCCCAACCCCTGGGCAGGAGTTCCTCATGGAGGAGCATCTGCCTGATCTAAGGCTGACTTCATGACACTCCCTGGGGTGCTGCTAATCACTTCCCACTCAGGGTCCAGCCTGAAAGTGCCACCAGCTCTCCCGGCCCCTGCTCCATCCCAGCCTCTCCCTTCCCTCTGACCACACTGTCAGGCCCAGGCAAGTCTAGAACCTTCCTCACCACCTCCATCACCTCCTCCAACCTTTATTCACAGTTTACGCTCTATTCTAGCAGTTTGGGTTATCTGACTCAGCCTGCAGCACACGAGAAACAATGGATTGTAAAGCAGGACCAAAGGTGTCCAGAAGCAAAAGGAGTGGTTGATGAGGTAGCAGAAGTCAAGACCGCTGAAAAACTTGGGTATTGCGTGGAGCCCTCCGAGAGGCTGCGTGGAGCCCCGTGGCCGGGCTGTCAGTGTGAGCCTGTCAGTCAGTGAGACCAAGCGCTCTGTTCAAGCAGGAGCCCCTGGGAGGGTGATGCTTGTTATCTAGCATCTGTGTCGGTGCACAAGACGAAGGCGGGTGTGGGACTGAGACTTTCATCCCATTGCTGCACCGATACATCAGACAAAATTCCAGATTCCTTAATGAGGGGAGACAAGACCAGCCCCTCTGTGTCTGGTGGAAGCCACTTTGAAAATGGAGCACTATGCCAGGCACATAGTCCCCTTTGTGGGCATATGGTCCCTTTCTGGTCCCATTGTGCTTGCTTAGCCTTGTGGCTTGATTAGCTGGGCTGCACACACTGAAAACTTTTAGTTTCGTAATTACTTATCTCTATTTCACGCCTTGTAAGACGCATCTGGATTTCAGAGATGTTAAAATGGGGGAAAGAAACGTGCATCTTAGAGTTGATGACATACTTTATTTGTTTGGGATATCCTTACCTCTGGGAGAGCTACTGCTCACTAATGTTAATGGTGCCAAGAAGTCCTGTAGCAAAGGCACCTGCTTAACTTTTAATAAGTTCTCTTGTCACAGACTTATTTGATCATAGAACCCTCTCTGAGCGACCCCTATGGCATTCTTTGGAGTTTGTGTTTTACGGAACATAGTTTAGGTCTCCTTAAGTCATTTAGAAAAGTTTAAATAGCAGTCAGTACACCTTCTTCATTGACCTTAGTTCTGTGCTATGACACATTTTAGAAGGGTTGCCATTAAACATGCTTAAAGAAAGATCACTTTTAGGTACATATTTGCGTATGTGCTTTAGGGAGCTTGGGACCCCGCTGGCCTGATTCAGGGGTTGATTTGCATAAAGGGCCCTAGGTTTGGGGGAAATTGCTGTCAGGGCTTTCCATATTTAAATTCAGACTGTGACCTCCAGAAGAGGTGATGTAGAATATGTCACCATCCACCAAGAGCCACAAAGTAGTACCTCCTACTTCACTCGCCCCAGAGCCAATGACTGATGTGAAAGCCCAGCTCCCTTGCCCCATAGTGGGACAGACTTCAGCGCGATACCCACTCCGGCGCTCTCCGTAGGATCCGGCTGAGGCTGACGCTTGATCTCAAACTGCAGCCTTGCCCCATTTCCTCTCCGGCCCCCATCTTCCTTCCTCAACTCCCTTACCAGCTTTTTGGGGGTACTTCCTCAGTAAAGCGCTGGCAGGTGGATTCTTGTCTCACAGCCTGTCTCCAGCAATCCAGGTAGGCACCTGAAAAAATAATCAGACAAATATTTTAAACATTCTTTGTATTAAAATTTCTCCAGTGTTTCATTATTTCTTGTAACAGTTTGCTTGTCCGCAACAGGATCCA